>JARYHS010008075.1:93039422-93080663 GCA_031002005.1 Vandiemenella viatica
TGCTGTAAAGATCATGAAGTAATAGTGTCAACAACTAACAGCATTGTAGAAAACGGGAAAAACGGTCATTTAAGAACTCCCTGTCTTTAAGCCCGATTCTCAATTAACTTTAATTACTTACACCAGTTATAAAAGAATTTATTTTTGTCCTACGATAATAATCTGGTTGTAAATTTTTTAGTGACAATGGTCGTTTAATTTGTTGCGGTGCTAATATTTAGTTCTGCGCGATTAACTCTCATTTATTTATATAGTGCATAATCATTATCGTCCACCTACAAAGAGAGCAATAATTCCTCTTGTAAATTATTTCTTTCTGAAACGCGATGATCGTTCTACTGTGAAATAAATATATTGGAAACATGTGTGTCGTTTGAAAAGGGACAGATGATATGATTTCGGCGCGGCTTGAAACCCGTGTAGATTTTCGTCAGTTCTGCTGCCGCAAATCTTTCATGCTTACGTCGGCTATTAGTTACGAAACATTGGGTAGTTTCGCAGATGTTTATCTTATTTCCTGACGCAGTTAGGAAAGAATCATGGATACCTTATACTAATAAGCAATGTGCAGTTTCGGTACGCTTAAAAATAAAATACAAGTAAAGATAGATTTCTAAATTGAAAAAAAAAAAGAACTATTTGGATTTGAAGTCGGAACCGCTCGCTCAGCAACCCAGAACGCTAACCATAGGACCACTGCAAGCTGGGTGCTACTTTCCTCGAATAGGCATATACAACGCAGCGTAGGAAGACTGTTTCATTCAATCCATCTTGGAGAGAGACACTTCCTAAATAATTTCTTGTTTCTGTAGTTTCGTAGTACTAAAAATTCTACCTCATGGAAACATGATTATCCCTTGGTTTGTGGACTGACCAGATATATGAGTGAAATATTATCCGAAGGAATTATCAAAATGAGTATAACAATCTTAACGTTATAGTTTTATGCTAATCAACCGTAGTAATATACAGCATTGAGCCTGTTTCCTGCCTCACTTTAATGCAATCCCGTTAATTAGAACTTTTGGCAAACGTTTCAAGATCTGAATTTTGGTAAAGTATTATAGAAATGTAATGGTAGGATGATGAACTGTTCAGCCAATAAGAATCATCAGTGGGAGGAGCTTAATTCCTACCTGTTGGCCAATTGTTTCCTGCATTGACTTAAGGAAATGAAAAATCTGCAGTATAGATGGCTCTGAATAAAATATCCACCAATGAAATTGCGAGGAGGCGGAGCCAGTATTGCGTTCCTGTTGCCTGGGATGACATTGATGCCAGATTGTGCTAAATAAGAGTGATAGAATATTTCACCGGCGGCCAGAAATAATGTCAAAGACTGTACATTTTATCTGAGAGAATCGTTAACTCAAGAACTAAATGTTTACATTCTTTGTAATGATTGATATCGGGTTGAATAGTCCCTCTGAGGTTCTATTTCGAACGGTTTTCTAAAATGGATGCATTTTATTGATTTCTATGGCGTTCATCTCGTAAAGCGGGGCGCGTAAACACAGCGCTTAATAATTCTTCTTTCATTTCGGAGAACAAAACCACTCCTGCCTGCATGCTGCTTTCAGAGATCACATGACCGAACTCAGCCATTGAGTCAAGCAGGCCTCCAGTATCGCGCTAGGCCGCGATGTGAAATACAAAGTACAGTACTTCGTTCTCTCAGCGACGTCGCGGTGAGTGCTCATTATTTGCAATGCTTTTGTTTCATATGGATGAAACATCTGCCGCGACCGCGATCTTCATTTTCATCGGGACTTCCTCGGCATGTTTTTACCGTAACTGTGCTCCAACGTTCTGTTCACTGATTTGTGTCAAGTTATAAATGCAAGTGGCAGTACCAAAATGACGTCTATTAATCGACTTGCAGGATCTCGAACTGGTTGTAAACGAACAATTGTGTGAAAAATCGTACTGTCGTTTCAGTATTGAGTTACCAGACCGAGTGTATCGCAAAAACTATGATAGACTCTTTCTTTATTTGAGCACTGTTCTAACGTGACGTACGCATTAAAACTTAGTCAAATGTCTACTTAAAAAAGCCTTGTAGTTGGATTTTTGGTAAAACCGGATAACTCAAATATTTCTTCTCTGTGGTGTAACTAACGGTTATCTTGGACACTGATCTTTGGAAGAATCGTATTTTACATTTTCTGTTTTCTATACAGTTAACTGCCACTCTATTTGACATCGCAGTTTAGCAGCACTGTTTTTACTTTTTTGTTGTAAAAGTTGAAATGTTTACAATTAATTTTCTGTGCAAGTAACGGAGCCAAAAATTTACGTTTTTGAAATAACTTTACGATTCAAATGAAAACTGTTGCGTCCTTAATGCGAGGATAGCGGGGAAGCTCGCGGAAGTTGTTTTTCATCAACCTGATTATTACTGGTTCACTGGGAATATATAAGAACTAGTGTAAGCCCGTGACTGTTCTTTGCCTATCGCCACGGGTCTAGAATAGTTCTAGTTTTTAGGGTCAAAGATTATGATAGGTTGACCTGACCTGGCCAAATACGAACTTGACCTGTGTTTCACCGTTAGAATGAATAAAATGTATTTTGCGTGAAGAACTCAGAAGTATAATAATAGATGTATTAAATATGGACAAAGATGATCGCGCTTTCGTATAATTGTTTCAAACATCGAGGTCTCTGACTGGAACTGGCTGAAATTCAGTTTTATTTGACTCTAAAAGTTCACTTTGCTAAATTTGAAAAATCTCTTTTTAATGTGATTGGTGTTAGATGCGTAAAGACAGATTTGTGCCGACAGATGCGGCCTGACTATATGATGCGTTTCCAGTGTCTTACTACACGATAACATGTTATTTAAGCCATGTTGCTTAACCCCGTTACTACAGCGGTGGTTTAGTTAACTACAATTAAAGTGAATATATTATGGATTACCAACCTTGCAGAAATTTATTGTCCTTTGAAAATTAAGTGTCATTTATTTGGTACAGAGGTAGCTCGATTAGTCACTTATTGATGCTCCAGTACCTCCCTGTAGACAATATTCTTTGTAAAAACTGTTACAAGTTTTTAGAATTTTGCCGTGGCGATCGTTATTATTGATTTGTACTTTAACATCACCTGACCGTCGCACTCTGGAGAAACCCACATAAAGTTATCCATGACTGGAAACAGGCTCAGAGAGGTAAATTCCAGCCTTGTCGAATGTTTGACCTTGCGGATTGTTTATAGTCATAGCAAAGGAAGCATGACAGGAAACTGCCTTCGTTTCAGAATGAATGGGAGGTCAGAATTGCTTGGAGCAAGATTAATACGCGGAATGGATTCTGAATTTCCTTTGCAGATCTAGTAAGAACTTTACCAAAAATCAAATTTGGTTTCAAGTCTTTGACAATCAAGCGAGTGCCATCGCACACTGCACAGGCCTCGTTTTGTGTTAAGATTCCGTAGTAGCATGGCAACTGCCCAAAGTTTGTCTCAGTTGATGTAGTGGCATTCCTGAAGGCCTTAGATTATTAAAAAAAACTCTATGAGATTAATTTCTCTGTCTTGGTTCTTTGTATCTTCGATTTGCCTGAATTGAAATAGGTAATGCATTTCAAGAATGTCCGAAATTCGTTCATTAATTTCATAAACATCATCATTTTTCATTTATTTGTCGTAATTTGGGGAAAAGTTTTCAATTGGTTAAATAAAGTATGTCCTGCATTTCTTCAAATAAAAAAAGGAAGAAAATATTATCTTTACGTGTTGTTAATACTAAATGCTGTAGCTAAGAAACTAAAAAAATTAACTGAATTAAAGAGTTTCACATCGCGTATATGTAGTCATATCCTCAATGATTTAAATGTGTATCAAAATCTAAGTTGAATGCTTGCCCATTTAATAGTAATTCAAGTTTGGGATTACTGGAGATCGCGATTCCGCCAGGAGTTGTCATCATTATACTGCAGTGGTCAAACGCAAGACTCCACTATAAATTCTTCCCGAAGTACATTTAACAGTTTCATGCTGGTCCAGGCTGTGTTACAACCTAATTTGTGCTTGAAAATAATGGTCCAGGCTGTATTACAGCGGAATTACTGCTTAAAAATAATACATCTTGCGACTGACTACAACAGTATTCCAACGATATTACTGTATGGTGTTGTCATGGATGGGTGTTGTAGCGGAATCGCGATCTCCAGTAGACCCAAAGTTTCTTTAAGTCGACATGTTACTGAAATGTAGTCCCACGTTTTCAGTTGCTTAGGTATTAAACACTGCATATGCTACAATTTCTGCTTGCTGTTCATTAACGGTTGGAATATCGTTGTTTAAAGTCTTGTCTTTTCTTCAAATAAGTAGGGGAAGAAAATATTTTATTCACGTGTTTTAAATATTAAATGCTGCAGCTAAAGGCAAAAATCAAGTGAATTAATGTGTTTCACATCGCGTTTATATAATCAATATCCTTTAAATCTATATAAAAAGTAAGCTTAGCGCTCATTTAATAGCTAGCACATGTATAAACTTTGATTATAAAGTCAACAACTTACTGGAAAGTAGTTCCATATTTTTTAACTGTAAAGTTTATCGGAATGTATCAAAATCAAACTTAATTTGGTGCTTAGATATTAAATTGTGGACATAACCTGGAATTTCTTGTAATGGAATCTCTGGTCGCTGTTTTGCGAGCGAAGGCTGGCACATGACGTCACCATTTTTCAGCCAATAACTATCGAGGTGAGTGAATGACCTTACGAAATTATAGTAGATTAGGGGTAAATGCGGTTTTTTGATTAAGTAATTTTTAGTGTATGTGGAAAATTCTTCTTCTAGAATACGGAGAGAAGTTTAGAAAGCGCGGAGGTAGAGATAAAGGGTCAGTAAAGTATTGTATCTGCATAGTTTTAACTGGATTAAAATGAGATGAAACTGCGAGCACTAGACATGCTTGGATTGTGACAACTTTCAACGTTAGCAGAGTCTGTCCCAGCTGCTGTTTACTCCTTAGTCGATACCAACGAAGTTGGCTGCGGGGCTCCCGTTTTACCTGCAGCATCACAGTAGGAAAGCACAGGCTGCTTAAACCACGTGAATCCTCTGAAGGTTTGCCAAACTCTCCATACCGAGATTTTCTGTTTTTGGATTATCAGGTCTTCGCTTTTATTGTTCCAGTTATCGACGCGCTAATAAATCATGTATTTCGCGATGTGTTCTACCATCTGATCTATTTCACAACAAACTCATCATTTTCTTTTACGGAGCTAATTTGAATTTCATCGCTACAGTTTATCTTCAAACTGTAAAGCGTCACACTTCAGATTCTTCTCTTCCTTCTTTTTGCCTTCTCCCTCACTCTGTATCAAGAAGTATTGTGTGCCGTACTTGGAGATTTCAGAATTCATCTGAATCATAGGCCAATGTTTGTAACTGAAAGGTACTTGTTAGTTTTACCCGTCTTTCGTTATCTTCGAAACTTGGTATATCGGTTATTTTACGTGCTATTAACTCTCTTGGTACAGTTGCGAGAGCTGGTATTTCTGTTTCACTTGTGATCTTTTCTGATTTTTCTTTTGTTTCTTAACTCCAGTAATTACCTGTTAAGAGGAGAATGGAACCAAATTAAAGCAGCCCGATTTTTGTCTCCGTTAATCTTGAATACACATTGAAGTTTCTTTTTCACTTCCTAAGAGAACAACGTGTGGCTTACAGACTGCAGTCTCGTCGCTCTGATCTGTACTACATTCTGTAATCATTGCTCCACATCCCTATGTTAGGTCAGATCGACTTCTTTGAAGTTATTAAACAGTGCAAAAATAACTTTTTCCTGGGTTGCATCTCCCATACTTTTTTTCAGAGCCCTCATTAATCTCTATCTAATTAATCGCTTTTTTCCCCCTCTCTTCTGTATAATTTCCTATTTGAACCATTTATTTCAAACTGATGGTACCATCAGTTACAATACTTTTTTGAAAAAAACTCCTTGACATAGCAGTTCTGATGGAGTGTTCGTTACTCCTACTACTATCTTTGGGTTTTATTCTCTCTTTTTTTTTAAACCTATACGGCTACCTTTTCAAACAGCCGTTCTTGGATGAGCCCTGGTGGATGAGCAGCAATGCTCGCCTCGCATTCGGAAGGACGCAGGTTCAAATGCTCGTCCCGCCATCAAGATTTCGGTTTTCTTTTTTCTTTTTCTTTTTTTTTTCTTTTTTTACTTATGTTGTTGTTGTTGTTGTTATTAGGGTTTTAGGGCGCGTCGACGACGGGGTCATTAGCGCCCTTTTTTACTTATGGCTTTACGCTTAGTCGACGGCTAAAGACATTAGAGGCGGGATGGGACTGGGGACAAGAAAAGCGAAGGAATTCGGCCATGGCCTTTTTGAAGGAAGCATCCCGGCATTCGCCTGGAGTGATTTGGGGAAACCTTGGAAAACCCAAATCTAGATGCCCGGACGGGGATTCGAACCCGCGTCCTCCGGAATGCGAGGCCAGAACGTCGGTTTTCCGAGGTTTCCCGGATGCCTGGATGGTTCCTTTAAAAATGCCATGTCCAAATTCCTTCCCTTCTCTTGTCCCCTAATCCTTTCACGTCTCTCGACGTCGACGAGGCTTAAAGCCATACTAAAACCTTGCTCGAAGCTTTCCTCTGTGTTTGATGTTCGCTGTTAGGTGCATCCGAGTTCAACCTGCGGTGAAGCGGGTGCTCTGTGCACTCAGCCCGCTGTCCAATTAGCGCCGGCTCGTAAGCGACAAGGGCGCCGAGGTATAGATCACTCACTACCTCCGCGTTTCTCTTTCCCACTCCAGCCTGATCATGCCACCGAGAGCCCGAAAAGCGTAATATCTTTCATTTACCATATTAAATCTTTTAAGTCTCCCAAAAATGGTTTACTGTTCGTGAATGCCAAACTTACTACACATAAAACATTTTTTCTATGCATCTTATTCACATTTTCGACTAACTGTGCTTTAACAGCCATTTCTTTTAAAAAAAATCTAGTTTTTTCCTTCATCTTTGGGGTTTTCTTGGCTTCGAATCCATTAAAGAATTTCTCGTATGAACCAAGATTATTCTTATCGTTTCTGTAGGTGAATATTAACGCCATATTTCAGGAATCTTTTCAATTCTTCTACAGTTGATTAACTTTCTCTGCTTTTCCGTAGTTCCGATTTCATAGTTTCTCTGTCATGCTATTTCTTTTATTTTCTCCGCTTTCGGTGTCTTCAACCAGTGTTTCTTATTCGTGCTCCAGAATACCGAGAGCATTTTAAATATCAGATCGCGATCGAAGTAATAATTGCATTTTCAGTCTTTGCTTAGCCGTCACGAAGGCTAATTCCTTTTAAACTTTAATTCAACCCGTGTATTTTCTTGTGTGACGTTTAAATAGTTGTTTATTGAAAGGAATTTCTATTTATATAAATTTGTAGCAGGCTGTCTGTTTGTTTGTTTGAAATGGCATCACACTGAAATTGCAGAATCGATTTTGATGGAGTATTCAGAGTTTGAAAGCTTATAGTTTGGCTTAAAATGTGAGAGATATCATAAGACTACATGGTCGGACACCGGACCAAGAAATGAGTACAGACACTCGCAAAGTTCCTTATAGTAAGCAGAATATGTCATTTTGATTATAAGTTAGTACATCGGCCTTAAACTGTTAAAAGCTGTAGTAGGGATCCAAACATTTTCTGATCCTTGCAGGCACTTGTTCGCTTGATGCCTTGTTACGTTACGAAAGGGAACTTCCTAAGGTATGTATTTAAAGGCCTTCTGTATCAGCAGTCTCAGTTTAAAGCGGTTTTCATACCGAAATTCTAAGCGTATTTCCCCAGAGACAGTTATGACTTAAGCAAGATCATGTAATCCACAGTGTGAAAGAAAAACTCGGTGCATATTGGGAAGGAACTATTTCTAACCAATTTGACATTATACGTACCTCCAATTAAGAAAATGTCTGCAGTTTTGTAGAGGCAGCCAGTTAAAATCATCTTTCTTGGTTGAATATACGAATTTAACTCCTATACTGAATCAAGATTCGTTACGAGCTCAAATTCATTTAGGTATATACGATAGATTAGCTCACGTGCAATAAAATGATGCAGGTTTTCATTTATATATATATATATATATATATATGAATGTATGTTTGTTTGTTCTTCATACAAATCCACAGTTTTCATCCAATATCGATGAAACTTTGCACACTTATCCTTTGAAACAATGAGAAAAATACTGTCTACATTTGGTTGAAAAATTATCTGTATAAATAACACATGTTGTGTCATAACTTCGAAATACGGCGATAGACAGACACGTTGGATATGGTCGTCTCCGTACCGTGTTTCCGTATAGTGGACTGGCAGCTTAGTGGTTAAAGCGCTTGCTTACGAACGTCGTGGTCTCCGGTTCAAATCTCCGTGGAGGCTAATATTTTTATAAATTGTTTTTCATCGTAAGAGTCAGGCCTGGGCCGTAGGTTATTCGGATTGAATGTTAAACTGTTGATATTAGAAAGTTAGGGGTGCAATGCGAGGAAAATCGTAGGTAGTCTTGCAATGTTGTAGGTGTACACTTTTTTACGTTATAATGATCCCTCAGGTGTTGTTCGCAGTCAGTGTGTGAGTGTGAACCACAGTAATATTATTATAAATACGGAAGTAAGTCTGTCTTTTTGTTACGGTTTGACGACTAAATGGCTATATCGTTGTGATGGAATTTCATAAGGAAATCTGTATGAAGGGCACAGGATATTTTTTCCAGTATGATTAACAGTTGTAGTCACGAAATTTTGAGACCTTATCGAATGGTGACAGAAATATGTTGGAAATTGATTCTCTTCAAGAGACAGGTTCGACGGTACAATGATATAGTGCTAACTTTCCTGTCATATTATTCCTACTCGATGTTGTTTGGGACCAATCCTTCGTTAGCAACTTTCTATATTTAATTCTGGCAAAAAAAAATTCTTAATCCACGCGTACGAAGTCGCGGTTACGGGCCAGTATATATATAAAGGTTCCTGTTTGAATCTTCCAGCCAAAAGTGCACTGTCTATTATCCCGTTCCAGCAACTATACAGAAACAGAATATCGAGTCATACGCTTAACAAGTTATTTGAAGCACTGAAAGAATTTGAAGCGAAAATTTATGCAAGTAACTGTGTCTACAAATTGCCACCGAGGTATATACTCCATCGCAGTTAATTAATATAACAATAAAACAAAACAATACATCTTGCTCTTATAAACCAACACTTGAGAATTGCCAACATTACGCCGCTTCTGTTCACTGCGTCCTTGTTTGAGCGCGTCGCATTATTTGCGCTTGTGGTGGGAATATTTCCGGAAACAGCTGCCGTGCTTGTCTTTGTCATGTTAATGCAGCTGCAATGGCCAGTGGTTATTATTCGGTTCATGAATGTATTCATACGTTAACACAGCAGCGTGAAATGAAACACTGACACCAAGTCGCTACATTTTCACGCTCATATTGGGCTTTACGGTTAAGAAGCTGCGAAGCATCGCACATCATTGGTCAGCTGCACGTTGTGAATAGGAGATATGTACTCGACAGTTCACTCAGGAGGGCTAGGAAGCAAATGCTTTGTCAATCAAAATATGAATGCCAACCACCTCACGACTCCAAGAAACAGAAAGCATTTAAAAAAAAAGAAAAAAAAAAGAGGGGAACATATGAAAATTGAAGAAAATTGCCATTTGGCTATGTCATATATACTTTCAGTTTATTGTATCTCATCATCAGTTTTTGCTCCACAGTAGAGAACGTGAGACGAACACAACGCTTGATTAAAACTACCCTTGCCCTTGGGCACGCTCGAACATGCAACGTGAGGCCAGCGCGCTAGCGCTAGGTCCTATGTTACCATGGCCAAAATAGCTTACATTCTGTCAACACAGGAACGTGAATCGGACAGAGGGCATCGAGAAGTTACAGTTGCTAAGGTAGCCGTGAATCAAAGTTCATTGGGGGGCGAGTGTAGGCTACAGACTGTACACTGTACCATCACCTACATTGATCCCTGTCGAAAGCGTAGAAGTTGCACAAAGTGTTTCAAGGATGTTGAATGTAGTCGATGGGAGCACCAGAATTGACGCTCATTATCTCCCTCACCCACTACCATGCAGCCGCTCCGTTGCCGAATTAGGCCATCTAGAGAATTATCCGCCGTTACAGCGGGGATGATAAGGCAAGGCGCGCTTCGCGGGGAGCGGCGCGGACGCGACGCCCGGCACGAACCAGGCCGACGACCCTCTGTCGGTCCCGCGAGCGACCGTACCCACCAGAGCCCCCCGTACGGATCAAGGCGTCACGTCCGAAACGACAAGTTCCATTAGCATAACTTCTACTTATGTTAATTTATTTATTTCCATTACTAATGGAGGGATGTAGGGAGTAATCGCGGTTCTTATCGACTGATTTATTATTAGATTGTAATATGTTTGGTGTTTTAATAACTATTACTTTACAAAGAAAAATCGAAAGTAAGTGGTGAAGACCTCGAATTCACTGAACAGCTTATCTCCCTCCCTGTATTCGTCACTGCTGTGTGTTATTATTACTATTTTTTTTTTCTTTAAAAGTCTCAAAGTGTCGACCCACAGAATTTCGGTCTAATGTTGGAAGTTTTTCGTGGCAAATGTCTTAAGATAAAAGAACACAGTCTAATAATATTAAACATTAAAATCTTCCTATAAAATGTGATTCAACATTTTTCAAGTTCTAGTTGAAGCTGTAAACATTTATCTAAATGTGATCAAAAATTTAGTATCCAAAGGTATTTTTCCTCATTTTCCAGTTCGTCAAAATCATTCCTACTACTATCCAGGCGTTCCTGGTAGCGTCCCGATCTTTAAAACAATGTAATGTTTTGTCTCTTATAACTGGTCTCGTTTCTACTAACGAAATGAGAATATAATTATCTATCACCACTTAACTCATTACGATGAAAACGCACAAGCGGTTAAAAATCCGGCGAGTGTGTAAGTAAGCGCCTATCTGGTCACGGGCCACTGCCTGGACTGCGACGGCTAAACTACCGTCGATTGTAGTGGCACCGCGCGGCTGTATACCTGCCGTCGACGGCAGCTCTGCCGCGGGTTTTCCCTACCTCCCAGTGTCTTGATCCCTCCCGCCACTAGTGGAACGACGGCGATGGTAAATTTTCTGCCGCGGCTGAAACCGCCCAGTGTGTAACCAGCCAGGATAGAGGCTGCCAACCTGGGAGAGCCCCCACCCAGTGTGTGTGTGTGTGTGTGTGTGTGTGTGTGTGTGTGTGTGTGTGTGTGTGTGTGTGTGTGTGTGTGTGTGTGTGTGTGTGTGTGTGTGTGTGTGTGTCCCTTCGCCACCTCTTAAGTTAGAGTTGAAAACCTTTATTCTCACGTCACATAGTTTCGTCTGACATACCGTTGTCAGCGCTGAAAAGAAGACATTTACCTCATGAATAATAAAATTGTGGCGGGATCGGGGCGTAAGAAGCTTTCTCTTTTAGGGGATACACACGAGATAATGATTCGTCCTCCACAACTCGAGCTGCCCATGTAAACTCTTCAGTTAAATGTGTTACATACTAGTAGAGTTGTTGGTAACGGCTGTCGATTCTGTGCACTGTAGCTACATAATACAGGGTATCCCAGAATGCTGTGTACAAATTTGGAGGGGTGGGAGAGAACATCGTGAGGAGCCATAATTACATGGGAAAGCATGGGCGGAAAGCGAGCTCGCAAGGTCAGACACTGAGAGGGTGCCATCAAAAGCGATAGCCCGTCAGTTCCGAAATGGACCTGGTGGCAATATCCAGTGTTGCTGATACGATCCGGTATTTTCGAACATGTCGCGTCGGTGCCGTGTGTGCATACATGCCAATGGCTGCAATTTCGAACACCTGTGATGATTTTTATTTATTTTTGATTTTTGTATAATAAAGCGTTTTACACTACATTCTGTGTTGTGGCCTTACTGTCTTTGTCTCTCTTTATCTCGTTAGGGTTACATTTCCGCACATGCTCTCTGATGTAATTATGGCTCCTCACAATGTTCTCTACCTCCCCTCCAAATTTGTACGCGGCATTCGCGAACTCCCCGTCTATTGACTTCACCTGTAATGCTTCAACTCTGAGCGTATCGTTGCACGTCAGGTAAAACTTTGTCGATTTTGTGGGAAATGTATGACCCAAAAAACCTAAATCGTTGAATTTTAGTTACTCTTGTCTGTTTTTATTTTTGTGGGGTGGATGACAAGGTTGTATCGGAAGACCTATTTGATTCGATCGATGCGATAGTTTCGCCATCATATTTGCACGTATCTTCTACAAATTTGGCGACAGAAAACATTCCGCTTGTCTTAATACTTTTTCAGTCTGTTTAGGTCATTCCATCTGGTATCGGCGTTATATTCCTGCGTCATTTTGCTGCAGTCGTCGGGGTTGCTCGGTTCATTCAGCCGAGTGCTCAGCTATCATGCCTTCGTGTTGTACGACTGCGATAAATACTGTAAGTGGACGGAGGGAAAATATTCGTAATACTAGGCTGCGTCGATTTATATCTATTTGCAAGGAGTTATTTTAAATTTTGCTCGCTGATGATCTTACGTCGTTTGCGGATGCTCCTGTGCGTGTAATCAACGTAGTTTTTCGATACCATTGTCGGTAATGATGTGTCCAAACAAGGATTGTATACAGACAGTGGTTACTGTAATTACTTCAGGGACGGGTAACAAATTTCCTCTGGTTTCATCTTTTTTTTTAAGTTCAGAGTTTGAATCTGGGTTTGGAAATTAGTTCTATGTCTTGTAAATAGATCTTAAGTTTATTTTCGGTGGTTAATGTTTGTCGCGTTCTTGTCTTTGCTTGATTTTGCAGGATACAAATGTAGCTTTAAATGTCTCCCCCGTTATTCGGTTACAATTTAGTGGATACCGGTTTAATTCGCATCATATGAATGGGTATTAAAAAATAAGTTTGATGATTTGGAGGAACACGAACTTGAAACCACAACCACCACCACCACCGCCGCCGCACTCAGATACGTATTCGTTCGTCTCCGGTAAGGACAACTTTTTTTTTATGCTAGACGTCACAAAAGTGATGCACGGAATATGAAGTCCAGCATATCTGAAGAAAATAAGTGAAGCAAATTGTTGGCGTGTGTGGTGAGGAAATCCATTTATTCAAGTGCTCGTGTAAGTTTCCGATGCTCTTAGCAAAGGAAGGCGTACCTTCCTAGATGATGTCATATGAAAATTGGTTTAGCTCTATGGCCCAGAAACGATAGACGGTTAAGAATCAGAGACATACGCCTTCAAAGTAAGGTGCAAAGGCCCTTTTTCTGAGTTGTGTAATGGATTCATCCAGATGGCGTTAATGCTACTGATTTCATGTTTCTTAACACCTACTACTTGGCTCATGTAGATCGCTTACGTGGCGAACTGGATGCGAATTGGTAAAAAAAGTTCACAAAAGGAATGTTGTTTTGGTTGTCGAAGAACCGGCCCAACGTCGCAAGGCATCTGTTTACATAACAGTACCATTCGAAATCGTGTTTTCAGGAGCTTGGAACACTTTCTTTTCGTGTGTTAGAAAGCTTTTGTGTTTTCCCTTTGTTTAGAGATCGCTCACTAGCTAATAACAGTTATAAGAGAGCTTATCAACTGTCATATTTTTTTTTATGTATTCTTTTTATGACATACTGTAGACATCCTTAGGTTTTATTTAAGATCTTGTGGCATTATTGTTTGCCAGGAGTCTGTTTTGAAGCGCTTTTTCATTTACCACAAGTTTTTGTTAGTCACTTTTGAAGTCTCCATTAATAAATTAAAAAGTGATATCCATTTCCATTAGTAAGGAATTTTTCACTTAGTTTCAGTGTTTAGATAGAAAATTCGCCCACTACATTAATCTTTCATTATATTTTCGTTCTCTTTACAGTTTTGCTGGAGTTATGAGAATTCGTGATTTGCAGCTTTGAAGTTAAGTCGCAACACTGCTCTTGTCTTTTCATCTCATTTCTTAGTCAAATAACGGTCTACTCTGTTCTTTGATCGTTACTTTCGTTTCTTACTTCTCTACTGAACAGTGCTTTATCAAACAGCAATGCAAAGAAGAAATTCAGCAAAGACAGCACTTTCTTCTTTTTTGCTGAGAGGCTACTAATGTTGTGAACCTGGTGTAGTTGGAACAAGATATCGCTGAATACAGTTGCGTCATTTATGAGCGCTACGCCGGAGCAAGTTTGTTGTTGGTGGACGGAATTCATTACTTTAATGCATTCACCGGAGAGGCATCGCTTTATATGCACCTCAGATGCTGCCGGAATAGCTTTTAAATAGTTTACACAAAAGTTGGGACGGGAATTACTCTTTAAAAAAGGAGAAAGATTGTTTGAACAAAAAGGAAGTATTTTTTACTCTCGCGATAAAAGCTCATGGGGATTGTTGTCATCTGGAATTTCGTGTGGCGCGTCAGTAAGCACGTCAGTTGTCTGCGTATTCCCTGTTTGTACGGCTTCCTGCACTCGTGGGTCTGTTACTCGTGATCAACCCCGGGTGAAGCTAAGCCACGCGTCTAATTCAACGTTCTCGCGTTTCTCCCTTGGGGAAGGAAATATACCGGAAAGCGAGTAGCAGAACCGGTCTGGCTGCGTCTGCTCGGATACTTATTCATCTTTTAAGTGGCTGACAGTTACAGGGATAGTTACATGTTTACAATTAGTATGCATGTAAATGGCTAATGCCAGAAGAGAAAAACAGACTAATGGATATCATATCATTACGAATTTCACACTCAGCCTGAATCTTGTTAAGCCTAAGCAACAAAATTTCCGGAGAATCATTTCACGTAGAAAACCTATTATAGTTTGCATGTAACCAGTGCTCAGGCTCACAGTCACTAACTGTGAAAAATCTTTAAGGACTTTAACCCTAGCCTCTAGCTTGATAATAGAACAAGCAGAATTAATGGTAAGTGATTACCACGACAGGGTAAAATTTTGCGAGCGTGAGAAAGCAGTCCTGTCAATATAAAAATAATTAAAATTGTAATCGACCAACAGTGGCGTATGTCTGCTTCTAACAAATCTTCGAAAGCTATGCTAAGGGTAGTGAAAACTTCTTTCACAGGCCAGACTGGCAATGTAGACGCAACAAACTTTATTACTTGCAATTCCCCTTCCCTAGCCCCCAATTCACTGTTTTCTTTCGCGCTGTGACTAGCTGGCTTGGTATTATTTTCTGCCAGATCTTTTTTGAATGCTTTCACTGTTGTGTGACCTTGTAGACGAAAGCATAACGTAAAGAAATCTTTCAGTTTATTCACATTCACATTATATTTGCGATGTAGGCAGTCACTACATCATTATCATCTTCATTATTTATTCTATAATATACTATATAATATGATATAGCCAAATTATGCAAAGTGTTCTCATACTTGTCCCTTCTGTTCATCTTTACGGCAAAGTTGAAAAAGTAGACTGTTATACAAGTCACCTCGATCTATGCCTATGCTTTCTCTGATAGAGCACCGTGAAAAAAAGCTGTCACTTTTTACCTGATAGCTGTTGTGAAGCCTGCACCGAGTGTTGTTTGTGGTTTCGAAGAATAATAAAATAGTAATCTCAGAATTCGGTGTCTATGATTAACTCTTGTACTATTTCTGTTTCATGTTATACCATTGGCAAACCTATTTCTCCGTTCTGCCTGTAGACCAGCAGGAGTAGTTAGTTCGGCGGATCGCATGAGTTGCACACTGCAGTCGGGAGCTCGACGACAAAACGCATTTTCAAGCAACATCTAGATTGTAGTAAGAGTCGTTAAAGAAAAAGATGTACAGAAAAACACACCAAACATTGGTTTCAATTAACGTTTTTGGTTAAAAAGTTATTAGATCCTGTAGTGTTCCACTTACATCGTTTAATATTTAAACTGACAATTTATTACATTTTAATATTTTATCAGTGGGATCGTGATAGTCATATCCAGAATTTATCGAATTGATAACAGTGCCACGGCAGAGCTCAAGAATCAACAGATTCATTAACTGTCGTAACATAAATTTAATGACGTCACGTATTTTTTTTAACTCTGTTAGAGTGAAAATGGAACAAATTCACTTTGATCAACATCAAAAGCGTGGATAAAAGAAAAGAATAATATTGTATATTTTAAGCGTTGTGCACTGTTTGAATTGTTTCGTTGGTGATTTCACTGTTGATCCCACAGTGACGCGATGTGGCCGTACGGCTGATCTGTCTGCTGTGCGGGTAGCGCCTCTGCAGTCGTGATGGCTCCATTACATAGGCTGTCAGTCTCCAGGCCATGTTTGAGTCGTAGTGTTTGCTGCCAGTACCGAAGTAAGCAAGCCCTCGTCCCTACGTATACCCGCTCGCGTGCTTCACTGCTAATCAGCTTTCTTCTGCAATCCGCTGCTTGGCCATAAGAAAAATATGCACACATTAGAGTTATTCGAAGTGCAGTGCTGTGATATTCCAGGATCGATTCGCTCGACTGTCGCTTAATGGGAACTGCCGCTTCCCCATGAGTACGTGATTTCAAACAGTTTTTGGAGATTATTGTCAGGGACTCGTGAACCGCTCGAGGCTTGCACTTCGGTTCTTTTCTTATTCTGTTTACGCTGGAATCTCGCACGTTTAGTCACAGCAGTCGCTGTTCGGGCCGGATATGGCACCTTCCCTCAAGAGCCAAGCGCTTATGCGACCTGGACTGTGGGAACATTAAAGTCCTTAGGCGGCATCCATTAATTACGTAAGGTGTTTATCCGGAATTCCTGACCCCCTCACCCCCCCCCCCCCCCTCTGGTGAGACTTCGTGAGATCTGGTCCGACCACCCCCTCCACAATGACGTGAGATTTTAACGGAGATAACCCCCCCCCCCCCCCAACTAATCGACCTAGTAATTTTTTGAGACTTTTTTTTTTAAGGTCTCATGCTTCCAAGGGCGGCTATACCCCCACTTTTCGACGAAATACTCACCCTAAAGTCGACACACGCGTCATTTGTAGACTTTTTTTTTAGCTCTACAGTGCTAAAAGAATTTCAAAACTTCGCGTGAGATTTCCGCCGTTCTCCCCCCCCCCCCCCCTCCTTTGGTGAGGTTTCGCCGGACCCCCTCCCCCTATTTCACCTCACGTAATTGAAGGAAGCCCCCTTATGGCTCGTCGAGTTCATAGAGTCTCAGGAGAGGATTGAGTGCACGTATGCTGTCTCTTTGGAGTAGTGGTTTCGAGAAGCATAGAAAACCGAAATCTGCATGGTCGGACCCCGAATGCCAGGTCACAGCGTAACCGCTCACCCACAAGGCTCGGTGAAACAAAAAGTGCTAAGAGTGTGGTACTAGGTACACATTCAATACTCTTATTTCCGTTAACAGTGATTTTCATACCTAACGTAGACGAGTGATAAATGGTCTTCAGATGGGTATCGGTTGTTTCGTTGTGAGAGAGAAGTTGCTTAAGCATTCCGTGGGAGAGTATTATTTATGCAGGCGCCTATTGTTCTCCACAATCAATAGCGACACATTGCGCCCTGTCTAATGTCTATAGCGTACTTAAACACTCCCTTCCAGAGGGATTCTGACGTTAAGTATCCCACCGTATTGGTTCGACCGCTTCATATTATAGCCGGGGAAATCATTATTAAAGCAGATAAATTGTCCTACATACGACCCAAATCAGTTGAATTATATTTTATAGCTTCCGTTATTGAATGAAACGGATTGTCTAGTAATTTTTTTGTTTCGTGTAATACCAGGTATACTATAGAATTTAGATAGTCGCTAATAGCGTCTCCATTAATCTTCAATTAAACTGACAGTGTGTTGGGGTCGGTGCTGCAAATTGTCTGCGAGCTTTCGTGCAGAGCAGCGTTTTTCATCTTTTTCAACCAAAAATATTAAAAATAATTCTACGGACCACTTAATTACTTGGACCTATTTTTTTACTTGTGAGTATATTACTAACCAACCCCATCAGTTGTTACCGGCACGTACACACACAACAAGGCCCTAACACTCGCACGAACCCTTGTCTCTTTGATGCCAATTAGAAACGTATTTAATGATTAGACTATTACAGTAACAATGTATTCATAGCTCCTAGAAACTTTGGCGTATGTCCTTATACAGTACGGCTCTGGTATCCATTTTATGAGAACAGTTTTGAATAATTTTGTTGTTGTTAAATCTTTAATTCAATTAATCACAGTTAAAATTTCAGTATTCTGCTTGCTGACCACAGGTTGAGAAACGCTGCTATAGATCCCATCTCGCCAACGATCAACTCGTAGAACGGTGATCCATTTTTGTTTTTAGATTGTTCCTGTAAATCAGGGGTGAACATTTTTCCGGCCCGCGAGATTCATCACACTTTTACACAATATTTTTTATATTTTATTTTTAGTGTTATATATTTCTTTACAATTTGCGTTTAGTATCATTATTATTATATTATCAATGTTTACATGTAAGAATAATAGTAAACGCAATAATAACTCATGTTTCAATTTTTCACTCCAAAAAAATGTCTCTAGTGGGGATATATAATTTTATATTTGGCCCGTGGAGTTATGAACTTCCAAAGTGGCCCGCAAGATCATTTGGGTTGGCCACCCCTGCTGTAAATGATTGTAAAGGAATGCAAATGTATTAGTTCAAGAGTTGAATGATTTTTGTTTGTGACACCAAAATTGAAGGTGACATTGAAAAAGGCTCTTAGAACTGATGACACCACATACAGATAGCGGAGCAATCCGATTCACTTCTATATTTCTCTCGGCGTGTCTAGAGTATATAAAAGCGGAATATGAACCGCACGCAGCGGTTCGCATACGAGTGCACCGAGGTTATCAACTCTTTGCTCGCGTATGCGGGCACTGTTTGCTTCAGCGGAGAATATAGTGAGCGGTTTCTTCTTCTTCTTTGGGGACATCCTTTGCCCTCCCTTCCCTGAGCTTTTAGGGATTTACCGCCACACGGCCCACTCCTGCGGGAGTGGAACCCCCTGGCGCAAGATTTAGGATTGCTCCTGGGCCTGGCAAACATAACGGTGACAACAAGGGTCCAGAGCAATATCCCTCCTTGTTAGTTACCTCAACAGTAGGGTATGTCTTCAGCGGCAGACTTTCTCCGCACTACTACTGCGGCTGACGTCACTGACTCTCCACGCTCGCCCTCACCAGTTATAGCCGAACCACAGGACTCAGCACCAGGAAGTTGCCTTCACAACTCCTCCGACGAAGACCAAGAAGACATCAACGCTGGGATAACATCCTCAAAACGCAGTGCAGTAACTCCTACTACAGGCAAAGCCCACACGAAGAGGATGGTTAAAGCCTGTATGAGAAAGATGTGTACACGGCTCCCAAAAGAGACATCCAAGAAGTCTAGGTTGGACTACACTGGTCAATGCAGTTCAATCACAAATTTCCCCAACTCAGAGACGTCCCACAGCCGAGCCTATTGGTGCCACCGAGATGACCGGAACTGATATTGATGATGAGCAGCAAAACCTTCCACTGTCAAACCAACCAACTGATGATGGCTTCGAGCTCCCGCGGCGTACAGCAAAAGCCGCTACATTAGCTCAGAATCTCCCAGTGGTTGAAACAGCCAACAAGTTTAAACCACTACAGACAGATCCTTCACCAGCAGAAGCCACACCAGCACCAACTGAACCTAGATCGGCGCACATCCCACCGATTGTAGTCCAATTTGAGGAAAACTATAAGACCCTGCATGACAGAATAGAAGCAGTGGTGAAGAGTTCTTTTGCTGCCAAGTCCGCCGGCGGTGACAAAATAAAGTTCACCTTCACCACAGTAGAATGATTACACTGCCGCCACAGGGATGCTACAGGAAAGAGGGACCCCGTACTATACATTCCCTGTTGGAGCAGCTCCTCTTCTGAAAGTAGTTTTCAGGGGTATCCCAAGAACTCTACCAACAAGTGAATTAAAAAATGAGCTTACTGACATGGGGTTCATCATCCAGTCTGTGGCACAACTTCGAAGACCAGGCACCAACGTCATCATGCCACTGTTCCTGGTAACCCTAATCGACTGCCAGGAAAACAGGGCTATCTTTGGCGTAGAAACGATTTGCCATCTTAAGGTCCAGGTGGAAAAGCTACGGGCTTCAACTGGTCCTCCTCAGTGCTACAATTGCCAACTGTTTGGACATGTAGCCAAAAACTGCAGAATGCCGCCAGTCTGTGTAAAATGTGCCGGACAGCATGAGTCTACCCAATGTACATCTCAGAAAGGCAGGGACGAGGCCAAATGCTCAAACTGCGGGGCTGGGCACGTAGCCAGCTATAAGGGCTGCCCAGCATTCAAAAGGGCTCGTGATAGGCAAAGAGGAACAATAAGTGAGCAAGAAAGGCCACCAGACAAGAAACAACCACCAACTGCAGTGCCACCACAACAAAGCACTACTGCCATAGAGAAAAATGGTACCGCTGTCACAGAAAAAGAACAGACTCTCACTAACCATGGGAAGAAGAAATCCAAGCCGCGCAAAAGACCTAAAAATAAGGCTGGGCCACAGCGCGAACCAGGGAAGAGTCATCCTCCAAGGGGAGTAGAGGAGAGGCCCCCTGAGGATCAATCTGCCCTATCAGGTGGTTTCCCGAAATGGGCTCACCCGAGAATGCCTCGCTACAGCCGAGAAAGGACCCACATGCAAACCTACAAGGCGCCTCCCAACAGAGACAGAATCAAGGCGTAACCAGCGAAGCACAGGAGAGTATCGACAGGCTAACCAGGATGCTAGAGTCTGCACTAAAAATGGTCTCCAACCTTACAGAGCAGCTGGAGAAGATGACCAGCGCCGTGACGAAAGCCCTGGCTTCCCCAAAGTGCTCCCACTGCAACCACCATGGCTAGACCACTGATACACTCTTTATCTTTCTGCGCCTGGAATGCCAACAGCATTTATAGTCAATTACCAGAATTTCGTCAGTTTTTACGAGACCAGGATGTGGACGTATGCCTTGTCTCCGAGACCTATCTTAAGCCCGGTCCTGCGAGCATCTGTGCCGAACTACAACTGCTATCGCTGGGATAGGCCTACCGCCGGCGGAGGAGTAGCCCTATACATCAAACGAAACATCCCTCATCACGAGATCGTAATACCCACACTCCAACAGATGGAAGCCGTCGGTGTTGAAGTGACGACCTCCAACGGAAAATTAACGATCATCTCCTGCTACCGTCCTCCACGGCGTCAGCTCAACGAGGATGACTTCACGGCCTTAGCCTCCATCGGCGGTAAGCTCCTGATTGGTGGAGATTTAAATGCCAAACACACCGACTGGAACAGCAGATACTCTAATGCTGCGGGAGTAACCCTGAGAAGACTAACCAACAGACTTAATATGGGGGTGTGGGCACCAGATGTACCCACTCATTATCCAAGCAACGGCCAACGGCCAGATGTTTTAGACATCTTCATTAGTAAGGACATTCAGGGCTATGTCGCCACTGCAGCCTTAAACCGGCTATCCTCCGATCACTGCCCGGTTACAGCGGAAATTGAGATCGGACCATGGCAGACCCTGAAGCACTCTACTTTGGATTACAAAAATACAAATTGGAGGCTTTTCCAAGAAATCCTCCAAAACAAACTTTCGAACCAACCTGAAATTACGAACATCGACAATGCACTCGAACTCTTCGAGACAGCAGTCAAAGAGGCCACTGACGCTTCAACACCCATTAGGACACCTCGGTCAGCTCCCACTCCACAGCTTCCCCCTCAACTGATGGCTGAAATACGATACAAAAACAGGGTTGCAAAAGAATGGAAGCTGACGAGAAACCAAGCAACGAGAAGGCTGCTCAACAGACTACAGAGGGAAATAAAAACTTCCCTGCTGCAGCACCGAAATAGAGAGTGGGATGCAAGAGTATCCATGCTCAGTCCAGAGGACGGGTCACTCTGGCTTCAAACAAGAAAGCTTACCAGACGAAGACAGCGCCTTCCTCCTCTCAATGGCAATCCATGGGTTAGCTGTCACTCCTGAAGACAAGGCGAATGCCCTCGCCGATGTCTTTGAAACAAATTTTCGGCCGTCGCAAACAAACGCAGACCCCATACACCTCGCCGAAGTCAACCGTCGGCTGAGGGTATACCTGCAAGCAGAAGATGAATTTCAAATGGACGATATTACCCCTGAAGAGGTTATCAGCAGCCTGCAGAATCTCCACCCTCGCAAAGCTCCTGGTCGTGACGAGATCTGTAACAGAACGTTGAAGCACCTGCCTCCTGAGGCCTCAGTCTACCTCGCAGAAATCTTCAACACCATTCTCCGCCGACAACAGTTCCCTAACAGATGGAAACATGCAGTGGTTGTGGGAATACACAAGAGTGGGAAGGACGCACATCAACCGCAAAACTACAGACCTATTAGTCCTTCTACCAGCCATCAGCAAGGTATTCGAAAGGCTACTGCTAAAACGACTGTCCACTCATATCGAGGACACAAATGCCTTACCAAATCACCAGCTAGGATTTCGGCGCGACCACTCAACTACTCAGCAGCTGATGAGAGTAACAGAAGCTGTCACAAAAGCATTTAACCACAAACAATACTGTGCCATGGTGATGCTCGACATCTCACGCGCATTTGATTCCGTATGGCACTCGGGCCTCCTACTTAAGTTATATGAGCAGGGTATCCCGGGACCATACGTGAAATTAATAAGATCATATCTGACTGATCGCACTTTCAGTGTTCGAGTCGACAGAGCCTTCTCAAGTGTAAGAATAGTGAAAGCTGGTGTTCCCCAAGGCTCAGTTCTGGGCCCGACTTTATATTCATTATATACTGCTGATGTCCCCACATCCAATGGTGTTTTGGTCGCAACATACGCTGACGATACAGCTTACCTCACAGCCAGCCGCAGCAAAATTTTAGCCACTTCGCCGTCTTCAGGAAGTCCTCCAGGTAACGGAGGCCTGGGCCCGGAGATGGAGGATTGATATTAACCCAGCCAAGACTCAGGCAATAATGATCAGCAAAAGACTTGGGCCCCGTCAACTACGTCAACCGGACCCCGTTCTTCACCTTCATGGTAATGACATACCCTGGTCAGCTACTGCACGCTATCTAGGAGTGTTGCTAGACAGGAGACTAACCTGGCAAGCTCACATTAATGACATCCGCAGGAAAGCAAGCATGAGGCTTCACAGCCTATACTCGCTTCTCAACAAAAACAATAATCTAGCCCCAAGCACTGGCATTAAGATATACACCACCCTAGTAAGACCAATTATAGAGTACGCCTGTCCAGTGTGGGCATACGCTGCTGACAGCCATATACTCAGATTACAAACAATACAAAACAGGGCACTGAAGAGAGCTCTACATCTTCCAACCAGATTTCCAACCTATGCACTCCATGAAGCCACCGGAGTTCCATATCTTCATGACTAGGTTCAAACAACTAGCCGAAGTTTTCTACAAAAGTACACATAGAAGCAAAAACCCAGAAGTCCACAATATCGGTCGCTATGACACAACCATTGATCGTCATAAGAGACCATTAAATCTAATCAAATAATATACACCACCGTGAAGCCACTACCAACAGTGAAGATTTGCACCATCCATATACTTTTGGAGGCAATGTCTTCGGACAATATCCTCCACCTCCTCCTGCCTTCAAAGACAAGGCAGTAATTGGTGCTGTGCTGCTGCGTTCTAATGATCGCTGTACTGGCAAACAATGTAATCTGAGTTCTGTCTCCCAGTCATGTGACAGTAATACTACTGACTTTCGGCTCATTTTAATAAGCGTGTCAATTTCAGTTCAGGGACAGCATTATGCTGCTTTTTATTGGTCACGTTCTGTATTTTTTTTTTTTTTTTACGTATGTTTTCATTTTTTTCTGCTAGTTTATATTCCTTTAACTCGCCTTTAGCAACTTTCCGTTTCTTCTTGTAGTGCTCTCTCTTTTTTTTCCTTCTGTAAATTAAAACAATCCCAACAGAAGAAACTACGATAATCGCATCGTCTCATTTCATAAGTGAAAAGTCATTTCTTTGTCACTTCGACCCAGTTAGAATACACTTTGGGAGCATCCATAAACTATGTGGCTCGGTCTAGTGGGCGGAGGGGCTGCTGGAAATACTGGGGGAGGGGGGAAGGAGGAGGGGATGGCTCCGAGCCAAGCCACGTAGCTTTCCATTCATATTATTTCTCACAGTTAAAATGAGGTACAGAACACACAACGGCATGCGAATACTTATTTCCGTCATTTAATTATTGCCGTACATAATTTACAATAGTCTGTTAAGAGAAAACGGTACAAAATGTCTTCTGGAATCAATGGGGGAAAAAAGCTTCGGGGGGGGGGGGGTAGGAGGAATAGTTACAGAAGCCACATGGGGGGGGGGGGGAGAGGAGGGTTCACAGGAGGCCAAAGTCTAGGTACGTGGTTTATCGACGGTCCCTTGCCTGTTTATTACTAAGAAATAGCTTTCTTCTTGATTATGGTGTGTTTATTATTTTCTTAAACACGGATAACTACTCTCCAAAGTTGTACCAGCAGTTAATACTTTATTACAGATCTTCGGTCTGATACTACCCTTCAATATTGTTCTTTTCAAATACACTTTTAGTCTCTTCGTTAAATTCTTCCAAGACACCTCCAACAATAATTAGCCACTAAAGATACTCCACTCTCTCGTTCAAAACCACAATCTGTTCTCACGACATCTCGATTCATCATACAAGATATGATTTGTCAAATAAAACGATTTGATTGAGCGTCGTATATTAGTAAGGTGTGTTGTAGTTTTGTCAGCGGTTGAAGCTACGCGGTGCAGCGGTTTCGACATCTGATACGACCGCTCGGAGTCACGCTCGGCTTTTCTCTCTTGCTTGATGTTTATCGCAGGCTGGTACATAACTCTAAGTCTCATTGCCCCGTGAAAATCTCAGTATGTGAGAGCCAAAAGTGAAAATGCGTCTACCGTTACGCCTCGGCAAATCAGAATTCAGTACGCAGTGAACACGTGACTACTGCATACATTACGTTTAAAACTCTTCAGTTTCCTTCAGTGCTCAGTTTTATATATATGTATATATACATACACACACACACACACACACACACACACACACACACACACACACACACACACACACACACACACATAACGTTCTGGCCTCGCTTTCGGGAGGACGCCGTTTTGAATCCCCGTCCGGGCATCCAGATTTGCGTTTTCCATGGTTTCCCCAAATTACTCCAGGCGAATGCCGGGATGCTTCCTTCAAAAGGGCCATGACCGAATTCCTTCCCGTTCCTTGTCCCCAGTCCCGCCTCTAATGACCTTAACCGTCGACGAGGCGTAAAGCAGCAAAAAAGTTTTTTTTTTTTTTTTTTTAATAGATAACCTCTGCTCCCCTTGTTAACTAAATATTTTATTTGATTTAAAGCTTTGATATTACGGAATCTCCTCCAGTCTGTCTAACGGAAGAAGTGAAAATTGACTTTGGAATTTGTTTTTGTTTTATTATGAATCGCAGTATATTCGCTGGCAACCAGTTCTCCCGAATCAGTCTGTCGGGTGCAGTTTTGCCGCCGCTATGAACTGTGTGCTTTCAGAGAAACCTCAGTTTGAAAAAATTATAAATTCAGGTTTATTATGAGCAGTTTCCAATTTGTGCAGAAACACACAAAGTCCCGGACATTGAGCACTGAGAATCTTCTGAAGCTCAGACCGATTACAGGTCGGCAACAGCTTATGTGTATCGTCTGTTTATAATCAAGAGATTCAAAGCGCGTTGTTTGGAAATACAAGTATCAGCTGTCGGCGACACGGCATTCAGCTCACTCGGGTTGTGGCGAAATGAGATCTGTGCATATCGGAGGCCGCGTCCCAAGGCAGCCGAGGCCTGGCCTCACACGAGAACAACCACTGGGTCAGCACAAGGCGAAAAACGGAACATATCACCATTCAGGACCTCGCCAGCACAAATTCTAATCGCCAGATGGTACTCCGTACTCGTTAAGTTAAATTCCGAATGTCCTCAGTACTAGTACGTATGGAGTAACGGCAGACGATACTTGGTTATTCGTATGTCTGATGGGTATGCAAAAACTATTCTTCCTAGTGTGTATTGGAAGACGGGGCTCTTTGTCTTCTTTTATCTTGATGACACACCTGCAAACAAAAACAGCACACACAGAAAAGTAACTAACTAATATAGTAGTCTAGAACTTCTAGGTATTTTTTTTTTTTTTTTGTTTATTACTTTCCTATTTATTGGTTACAAAATTCAGAGATGTATGGTACTAGGTATAAAGGTATCAATGCCAGGTACAAGATACAAAATCAAAGTGTGGTGCAAATACAAAGATTTAAGATACAGACTTCTTGGATGTGAAATACGAAGATACATGCTTCTGTTAAATTCATCATTCACACTGTTCACTTCTTGTGGGCTTGCAGCGTGGTCGTCCGGTGAGTTTTGTTTTCTTCGGCAGCTGTCTTCTCCTGCGCTCTTCCGGGTTGGCACCCCTGTGTGTGTTGTTACGGAATGCTTGGGTGTCCGCTCATTACGAGGGATTGCAGTGCGTTGCCGTATGAGCTGGCGTAACGGGGAGAAGTGGTCGCCTTAGCGAATTCTCTCTCCATGAAGGAGATGTAATTGCTGTATTCTTTGTCGTGGTGTTGACAAACATATAGTACTGTATGGCCTAGTAGCCATGTTGCGGCATTTTGTTTCCGTGATGGTTTTCGGATCTTATCGGGTCTGAGGATTTCCTGTATTGAAATTGTGGTTCCGTCCAGCTGTGCTAACTTGTATTTCAGCCATATCCAAATGCGCTGTGTTTCGCCGCACGAGAAGCGGTGCAAAAGGGTGTCTGTGTTGCCGCATTTGTGGCACCTGTCAGTTGCCGAGAGATGAATCCGAAAAAGTTTTTCGTTTGTCGGTATTAGTTCGTTGGTTGTTTTATACCATGCGGACATTACCTCGGATGGAAGGTTTTTGTTAAAGATGGTTCGCCAAACTTGGGGCCAGTTAGTGCTCGGATACTTTAATTCAATGTTGTTTCTTTCGGCCATTGTTGAAAGTCTAATATAGATGTCCCTTGTTGTTTTGGGTGGCGGAGGGTCTAAGCTCGTTTCGAAATAACTTTTTTCTAGAAAATAGATTCTGAGCTGGTTTAAGTTCTTCCCTATGTTTCCTATGTGGACTGGGGCTTTCGTGCATTGTGGTTTGTAGTGCCTCATAACTGAAGTTGTGAAACTGGAGTCGTTGTCTTTCAGCTTGTCTATTGCGTGTATCAGTAAAGCTTTGCACCTGGCCTTTACATTGATGACGTCCAGGCCTCCCTTTATTTTTGGTCGTGTTAGCGTTTCAAATTTTACCTTAAATATGTCGTTTTGACATACAAACCAACATAAGGCTTTTTGCAGATTTTCCGCAATGGGGTCAGGCGCTGGTAATACTTGGGCTAGGTAGCTTATTTTGCCTAGGATGCAGGTGGTTATCATTCTTGATTTTTGGACCATGTTGAGGCTTCTGAAACTGTGTGCTCTCAAAATTGCTCTTACTTTATTTAAGGTATTTCTCCAGTTGTTTGTGGACATTTTTTTCGGGTTTTCCTCGAGTATTATTCCTAGGGATGTGTGTTTCGTAACTTCGTGACCCAGAAGATTTTTCCCCGGACCTGTGAGTCCTTTACCAATGTGAAGTAGTGCGGACTTGTTAACGTTTACTCTTGCGTTTGTTGCTCGCTGGAAGAGTTTAATGGCGTTTGTGATTTTATTCAAGTCGTCCTGTGAAGTGACATAAAAGCCCACGTCATCTGCGTATGCTCGACAGCTTACTCGTTTTTCCGTCGAAAAGGTATCCATTGATGGTTTTGTCTATATGTCTCAGCAGAGGTTCTATTGAGATGCTAAAAAGTATCATTGACAGAGGGCATCCTTGTCTTACGGATCGCGTTATTCTGAATGATCTGGTCAATGTGCCGTTGATTAGGAGTTTGGAGGAAACATTAGTTATTATTTTTTCCACCGCTGTAGTGAAACTTACACCTAAACCAAATTTTCTTAAGGCTTTTAGCAGAAACTGGTGATTCACGCGGTCATAGGCTTTTTCTAAGTCAGCAAAATAGATTGCTGCGCGGGATTTTTTTTCAGCGGCAATGGAGATTATATCTCTATATTCGTTCGTGGCTTGGATTATGCCTCGTCCTGGTATGGGGCCTGATTGATAACTACCGAGAATCCTACTTAAAAACGGTTCTAATCTTTTCTTTAACATTCTGGTTAATATTTTGAAATCTGAGTTTAGTAGTGTAATTGGTCTCAGGTGTCTCACCTCTTTGCTTTTGCCTCTCTTTGGTAAAAGCACGATTATCCCTTCACTGAAAACTTGGGGTATAATGCTGATCCTCCATATGTCATTCATCGCTTGGAGTAGTTTCCTGTTTATCAGAGGCCAAAACATGGAATAAAATTCAACTGGTATTCCATCAGGCCCGGGTGATCTTTTTCTTGCTGCCTTCCTGATTGAGACTTCCATCTCTTCAGGGTCAAAATCTCTGGAGAGGTTTTCCCTTTCAATGTCGGAGATAACACTGTTAATGGGTTCTAAAAACTGTTGGGCTGCTCTTTCATCATTTCCTTCCTCTGTGTAGAGGTCTGAAAAATACAAGAGTGCGGCATTGACGATTTCCCTTGAGTTCTTAACGTATCGCCGTTGTTGTTCTTTATCTCCGTGATCAAGGTCTGATCTCTTCTTTTCTGGGCTCTCGTTAAATGATATAGAGAAGCAGTTTCTTCTTCTACTATATTTTTAGGCTTTGATTGTAACAATAGACTGTTTGTGCTGTTTTCCTTAAGCCTAGTTATTTTTGCCTTGTATTTTTTAATCAGTGCGAAGGTGGATGGGTTTGGGTTCGTGTCTGCGTACAGTTCTCGTAGGCATCTATAGTAGAATTCGATAGTCTCGTTCTGCCAGTATCTCTTCCGTTTTGAGTAGAGTATTATTGTTTTGCGGAGATATGGTTTTGCTTGAGTAGCCACCATTCCAAGCTATTTCTATATTGATGGCAATGTTGCAAGCAGGATTGCCAGGCGCTATGGATAAGGGTTTTAAGCTCTGCGTCGTTTAGTAATGAAGTATTCATTTTCCAATACCCTTTATTCCTCCTTACTGACTGAGGCGGCATTTTTATGTGACACAGGTAACTGCAGTGATCTGAGAAGTTTATAGGAGCTATGTCAGTGCTACATATTTCACTTGCTAAGTTACTGGTTACGTATATTCGATCTAGCCTACTGCCTGATGAGCTGGTGATATATGTGAATTTCTGGAGATCTCCCTGGGTTTGTCTGAATGAGTCCACGAGGTGTAACCCGTTAATCAAGTTTTCTAGTTCAGGGCATCTGTTGAAATTCGGGTGTTGGTCTCTGGGGTGAGTGACGCAATTAAAGTCTCCACCCATTATGATTTTTGTCGGATTATTCCTGAGAAGGAAAGGCACGTTGGTTTTGAAGAACATTGATCTCTCTTTCCTTTTGTTAGTTCCTGAGGGTGCATAGACGTTGACGACCAAGATTTCATTTATAAAGACTGAGATTCCCCTCCCCGTTTCCAGGATATCAGCATTCCTGCAGGGTATGCCATCTTTGACTAAAATTGCAGTTCCTGTACCACCATCTGGGGAGGAATTTAGGAAGAGGGTAAAACCAGTGATACGCAAATCTATGAGGATGACTTCTTGGAGCAGTGCTATGTCAATGCAGTTCTGATACAGGTAATCCTTTAAGCTTTTCACTTTTAACTTAGTGGTGATTCTATTAATATTGATGGTGGCTATTTTATAAGTCTGTTGCATGGATTTGTGCAATACAATCTGCTACTATCTCAAAGGCTTTTTTTGGCTGTGAAGGGAGGTAGGCAATATTGTCTTCCTCAGTTGACATTGGCGCCTCATCCTCATTACCCGGCACATCATCGGCCCAACTTGTGAATTCCATTCCAGTTATAACGGGATTTTTTTTCATTTGGTCAGTTTTCTGCTTGTTTTTTTGATGGAATTGGAGGGTTTTGCAGCGGTAATGCTATGCTGCTTTTATCTTCCTGTAATCGCGTACGTTTGATTGTTTCTACCCTTTTTTTTTTTTTTTTTTTTTTTTTGAAGTTCGTGATGTTTGTGTAGCAGGTTTACGTCCCCGTCGCTTTTTCCTTGTGCTTAGCTGCGTTAAGCCCTCTACTTCTGAATCAAGTGCAGAAGAAGACTGCAGTGTGTCCAGAGGGGAAGTTGGTTGTGACTCATTACGGATATCGGTTGACTGTTTGAGTGAATTCAAAGATTCAGTCTGTAAATGTGGACAGAAAACAGTCTCACTTTGCTGTTTCTCGACTGTGTTAGACTTTTTTTCCTGGTTTTCAATTATTTCTGTGGAGTGAGACCCCTGTTGTATTGTGTCACCCAGAACATCACAAGCGTTTGTGTCACATAACGATTTGGTGTTCTGATTTGTTAAAGGTGGGAAACTAGAGTCCTGTTCAGAACCAAACAATTTCCCGTGATCCTGTGGAACATCTTGTCTTAAGAAACGAATCGGCATGGTCGCAGTTTGCCTTCGTGGGCATTCCGCACGTACGTGATCAATGGCGTTACATACAGCGCATGTCCTGGGCTGCCCGTCATAAATAATCAGAGCGCGATACCCTGCAACCATTATATATGAAGGGATGTGTTTCTTTATTTCCATTTTTACAATCTTTACCCCGTTAGGCTTACGATATCTGATGTTGCCTCCCCAGCAGTCTTCTGATATTGCAAAGATCACTCCGAAAGGTTTCAATGCTAACAGTATTGACTCATTAGATATTTCAAAGGGAAGGTTAACAATACGGATATTGCGATATCCCATTCCCGCATCTGATACAGAAACGTTACTGATCTGACCATCGGTGTGTTTAAATTTCAAGATCCCTGCAAAATCCTTTATTATCTTTTCGCATGCTTCCTTATTCTCAAATTTTACAAAAACAGCATTTTGGAATGAATCTAACTGTATTCCAAAAACATCACTCTCTTTCAAATGCACCACTTCAAAAAGCCATTCATGAATTTCGAGAGCCGTTGGTCTGATGAATTTCCTATCAAACCCGAATTTGATTGTATTCTTTCTAATTGAATCTATAGGAGCCATGACACAAAACTGCTACTTACAGTCCAGCTGCAATCGCTGCGTCCAACGTGCGCCGTAACAGCAATCGGCGTGCACAAGGTTACGCCGCAAAATACGTATTACCCACACCACTGATATCGTCAGAGCTTCATTAGAACAAAACAAAAGGAATTCTACTTAAAATCACTTGAAAACCACCTTAAAACAGTTTTTTTATAGCACTAAACTTCAATACGTGTTTCCAAGGTAACAAACAACCAAAGATGATTGAATTGTCTCGAATATGGCTATCTGAAGGTTCTTCAGAATATTTTTCCAAACCTTTAAGAGAGCTTCTGATCTTCGTAGTTCTGGAGGTGAAAATTTACAGAGGACTGGAAGCCATAGGGTGTTCGTGCTCCGAATACATCCTGTAATTATGGGCGTTGCCTGATTGAGTTGTACATCTGTCTTCTTCGTGTGGGTAGTATTGATCCTAGTCGGGCAACAGTACTGGTATGCAGCAACAGGGTATGACAGAGCTAAGGCTGTGGATCTTAGAACGTGAGCACTGGCTCCCATGAAGTACCAGCAAGCTTATGATGAATATTACTTCCCGTTTTGACTTCAGCAACCACATTTGAGGGATGCTGCTTGAAAATCAGAGTTGGATTTAGTGTTATACTCAGGTATAAGTAGTGTTGGGCTCTAAGTTTGACTTTTTATTTATAATGCGATTGTCTCTTGCGCAAATGAAATGTTGGTATGTTTTCTGAGGGTTTTGATGGAGGCTCAATTTCTTGAAGTATACATGCAAGGTTTCTAGATCAGTGGATAAAGTTGTTTCAGGGTCGGAAATGTTGGGTTTCTGGTACACCAGACAGATGTAATCAGCATAAATTAGGGCTATTAGAGATGGACATTTTTGGCAGCCTTCAACCTTATTTTTTTTTTTTTAAATTGTATTCGTGGATACGAAATAATGTTATCAAGAACCTGTAATCGGTTTCCATTCCAGTAAGTAACTAAGTTTATCTGTAACCGCTTTTCGATTAATTACCATTCCTGTGAATAGCTAAGATCGAGTGTAATAAATAAACTGACTAATTTGTTGTAAATATGTAGGATTATTTCAAGAATATGTGGTATTTTGATTTGTATGTTGTGTGAAAATGGTGGTGAATGAACTAAATGGCTTTTGTAAATATATTAAAGATATCACAACATTTGACATTTTAATTAAAGAGTAGTTGAGAATATTATGCCAGCTAACGTATTAAAAGTGTAGTTTTGACACTTTGCCACTCGCATTTACAAGCATTTGCGTCGCATTGTTGAAATTATTTTGTAATTTCGTTTAAAATTGTTTCCATGTGATTTAATTTAATTTTAAGAAGATTTTAAGCGTTTTTAATTAGTTTTTATAGTTCGCGTCGATTTTTACAGTCGAGAAACATCTGCAGGCGTTTTTGAGCGCGACCAAGACTTTCGATGGTGTGAATAAAAGATACTAAATAGCAGCTGAGCGGCCTGCTCCTGTTCCGAATAATTCTAACAGCGAGTGTGTCAGTTTGTTCCTCAGTACACTTCGGATGAAGTCTGATGTATTCTTCTGATTTTTTTTGGTGAAACAAAATTAAAGTTAAATATTGCTGACGGCTTCGTCATTTAAGAAGTTACCTACCGCAGTTTTAAGCACTCTAGTGAGGAGTTATACGCACTTGGCCACCAGACAGAACTTTCAATTCTTCAAATATTTGAAGGTCTAAAGCATATTTATTCCTAGAGGTTTCGGAGTGTCTTATCGTGAATCAACAGATTGACTAAGCTGAGAACTGCGCATTACTTAAGCTGATATAAAACTGGAACGTATTGATAGTAACAGCTTCTGAAATCGCCGCTCGAATCCTCAACAGCAACAAGGCTGTGATGTCATGTCAGCGAGCTAATCTGAGGCATAGTGTTCGGATTACCCTACAGTTAATTAGCGAACTGCAAGTTCTTTCTAACAAAAGTCCATCCAGGCAACAGATTCGCCAGCCATGTAGCTTGTGCGTATTGGACATAGAAGCTTACAACGAAATGAAAAACGAGCAAGCTGAGCGGCAATTGAGGCCGTGTTGTCTCACCTGCAGCGCTGGAGTTTTAATTACGCAGTAGCCGCCGTATTGTGGCGCCTCGTGCAGCCTGCGGCGCATTGTTCCGCTCGCGGCAGCAACAGCCAAGCAAGACAACATCCAGGTAGCTCAGGAGGGGCTGTTTGAAATCTTGCGCTAACACTTTCTAGAAAATATGTAAGCCTTATTAGACTCACTATATATAGTCTATGACGTAATAGGTAATTCACAGAATTTGAAATTACCAAACCGAACGTGGTGGTGTAACGGCTATCGTTCTGGCCTCGCATTCGGGAGGACGGCGGTTCGAATCCCCGTCCGGGCATCCAGATTTGGGTTTTCCATGGTTTCCCAAATCACTCAAGGCAAATGCCGGGATGCTTCCTACAAAAGGCCATGGCCGAATTCCTTCCCATTCGTTGCCCCCCATCCCTTCCCGTCTCTAAAAACCTCGCTGTTAGAGAGACGTTAAGCAGATAAAAAAAAGAAATTACCAAAATATCTGCGCGTTTGTTTTCAGCCCACGATGCTGTTTCAGTGTTTGTTGAACCATGTGGTTCACTGGAAGAGACCAAACAGCTGAGCGGAGTGATATCAGACAATCAAGGCCTCGTGACGATACAGCATTGCGGAATTATGCTGGTTCATTGTTGTGCCTACGCATGTTTGGCGACAGGAACTCAGACCTTTAAAAATTCTTTAGAGTAAATGTCAAAAAAAGTATTAAATTGATTTATCAAGGTAATTCTGATGACACTCAATTCTTTTTTTAGAAGTAAGAGATGGCAAAAGTATGTTGCAGTTAATATTTCTGTCAGGTGTTGAACAATACGTAATGTAAACAATATTTTACAGGAAGATCGTAAAACCGAAAATTAAAACCTCAAGTGATTCAAAGTCTAGATTTGCCGCCATCAAACCACACTTCGCATGCATAGAGGCAAGATGGACAGTTCTTTTAGACTCAAGAAAAGGATTTTCTTTTGTACTGAAGGGGTCAGAGATTGGAATCGGTTACCAAGAGAAGTGGTGTTTAATTTACCAAAAAACGCTGACATAATTTAAATTTGAGATTTATTGAGGATAAAAGAAGACAGGTACAGGAAAGAGGAAAAATGGGTGTGCAGGGAAATTGCCACCGGAGCTTGCGCTCCATCGGAATTAAATTAATTAATAAAAACCAATGGCTTATTTTTACGCCTTTTCGGTGTCATTAGGGAGGATCCATAAACTACGTTCCTCGATCTGGGGGGCGGGTAGGGGGGAGTCCAAGCCAAGCCACGCGTAGCTTTTCATTAATATTGTTACAGTTAAAATAAGGTACAGAACAGACAACAGCATGTGAATATTTATTCCCGTCATTTACGTATCTCCGTATGTAATTTACACTAGTCTTAACAAGAAAAAACCGTACATAATATCTTGTGGAATCAATAGGGAAAGAAGCTACGTGCCTGGCCGGGGGGTTAGGCAAAAGCCACGTCATGCTACGTGGGAGGGAGAGAGGGTTCACACGAGGCCAAAATGGAGCTACGTAGTTTATGGACGCTCCCTTAGAGGCGGGGGAAGGAGTGGCAGCAAGTGACGAAGAAATTTATGCGTGGACTTTTGACGGAACCATACCCGCATTCGCCTAGTGTGACTTCGGACCCTCGGAACAAATACATACCTGTACAAAGACTCGCTTGTAGTAAACTGCACATAGTTATAATACGTGTGAAACACCTTTCCAAGTTAACATTTTCGAGCCGTTTGGTCTGTTAGTCTGTATAATTATCAGGTTTTTTTTCTTAAAAACTTTCATTGTTCTTTAAAATCCTATAAATATCCTTAGAATTTTAACGTGCGCATGCGCCATTGCATGTCTACAGCTTGTCTGGTCACGTGCAATTGCGTGTCTCCACTCCGTGTCGCACCGATCTGTCATAACCTAATCCAGTCGCAATACAGGATCTCACTTCACTCACACGTCAATGCTTCTACCTGGTTTGTGGATCACGCTGGCACTCTTACAATGCAATTAAAGTAGAAAAACTGGATTCCTCAGTAATCATTGCAGTGTATCCCACAGCTCAAAAAATTCAACTAACAGATTCTTGTTGTGAAAAACGTATCGACAAGCGTCCAAAACTACTATTTGACACGCACACGCACACAAGAAAAGTGGAACGGATAACCATCCTGCAGTGTTTTGAGGTTAAGTTTCGTCTAGTTTCCAAGTATCTATTAAAACCGACATTCGCTCAGTCCGTGGCCGCTCGTAACTGTGTGATGACAAGTGAGTCGCCATTGAACCCCCGTCCCCTTAATCCCCTCCTGCTTTTACCTATTGGGAATGTGGGATCAGTACCACACTGCGTTCGAAGGAGGAAGTTGCGGATCCACGCATATTCCTTGTAAGCTACGCAGAGATTAAGTGAACTGAATTAGAATTTCACGTACTAATATCAAATTATAAAATAGCGTTTGCGCCAGTTCTACTTCCATGAAAGAATCTCGTAATTAAGATTAAATTTAGGGAATCTACACTGACAAAATTATAAAATTTTGCAATTTTCCAAGTAATGCGTTTATCAGTAGTGGCTTCTCATACTTTCATGGCCTATATGTGAGAGGCTTTTGCTTGTGCTTCTGGGAACTTCACAGTTCAATTGTAGAGACTGCAAGTCTACTTTCTAGGTTAAGTTGGTCAGAGACATCTCAGCGATGTTCAGAACTCGATTTATTGTCTTTCGGCTCACTTGGGTAATAGCAGTGATTCGTGTTATTTTATTTCGTAGCTGCCTTGGTGCCTTGTGTGTTCACTGCTGTTGCTTTGCAGGGTTGGTCGCCTCTGGGAAAAGTTAATCACGATATCTTTGGTATGCACGGGCCAAGATGAAGCGCATCATTTTCAAAATCGTCAGCACAGTGTAACGTAAAGCGTTCATAGTCAGAGATGAAGGAAATTCTTTCCCAAGGGATGCCTGCAGGCTATGCTGTCTCTTTTGATGATGAGTCATTCTGTTGAGCCTGATAGTGTTAAATGCTCTATTGTTGAGATAAAATATCGACGCCGCTAGGCATTCTCATGCCGCCTTCACCTACTCCACCGCGCTGATGACATGTCTCGTATTAACTGTTCTGAAATCCACTGCATCCATCACCAATCAAGCTTTCATCACTTTCAGACTCGTTTGTGTGATATTTGGCGCTTCGTCCTGGGTGAGGTATGGAATGCTAGAAACACTTAATCTTACTCTACACAATGCACCACTTACATGGTTCCTCGGTTCAAATTGCGCTGCTGGTAAGCAAATTTAAACTTTTCTAGATGAAATTTTATTTTGCATGTTCTGTAATTTCAAAATCATTGTCGAATTTCCTTCAGGACATTTATCATGTCACCGTCTTTTGTGTCCACATAAACTGATGAAACAGTTGAACGATGCTCGGAAAATTCTAATAGCTCGTTATTTCACTAATTGGTGAGATGGTCACATTGATTCTAGGTGAGGTAACATTTATGTTCTGTAGAGGTTTAATAAATGGATTTTCTCGCTACAGGATTGGTGCCAGCTGCGAGAAAAAATCCGAACAGAATAACACGTTGTACTCGCGTACATTAGTTCGCAGAGAGAAAGAAACGCACATCTTGCTACGGGTTCTTACGCTCAGGAGCCGACACTGGATGTGCCTCTTACCGAATACCATTTTCCCGTCCTGATAGGCCATCATTAATCTTCAAGACACATGGCTTATATGAAAGTTAAATAAGCGCTTTAAAATACGTGTATAAGACAGCATTTATAAGGATGGTAGATATATTGCTTGCTTATAGTTGAATGGAAATCATGTTTCTGGTTTTCTAGAAATACGTAAAATGATTTTTTTTAGTAATGGGTGGGAAGATAGTGAGTGCTGGCATCTATCCACGATCCTTGGAAGTTTTGTAAGTAGAAGTCACGTGCTCCTCCACCGAACTTCGTATTCGGGTCCGTTGTACCTTTCCATGTGCAGTACCGTTGGAAAAACGCACGCTGGCTTTGAATATGGAACAGTTCCATCTCCAAGCGATGTTTTGTCGGAGGCAACAGAAATACTAAATGAAACGGGTTCATTTATGGTATTAGTTTTAAGATCCCTCGGAAAGTAATAATTATTTTCTACCTTTACTTACTACTAAGCCCAACATAATTCTTTTTCTTTCATCCATACTTGTAACGTTGTTTTTCATTTTGATTGTGTTCGCATTAGGGATGTAACAGATATCCGCATCCGCAAGTGCGGAACTTTCGCGTTAAATCCTACCTCCGCTTCCGATATTTTTAGGGTGGATGTATAGCCGATGTTTTGTTTATATTGCAATATATATTGTTTTCTCTTTAAGCGAGATTCTGCCCATCGTCGCTTAACTAACAACAATCTGTTTTTTTTTTTTCCTTTTCCCGATCTTGCAATAAAAGTAACAATTAACTGAACGTTGTTATTATCTAAGCGACAAATTTTCAACTTTGAACTTGCATGTAAAGTAAAGCGGCCTATTTTCGGTCCAACTTATAGGACATCCTATAGGATCCGCTCACCCATTCACGCTACTTGAACGGGTCCAAAAATGCTTCCAGAAATCCTTTCCACTTGCCGCACACTAGTGTCTTATCGCCCACTCGCAGGATGTTTCCTCCAATCATGATCCACCGCCATAGTTTGTTGGACGGCATGGACCCGTGTTGGTTTCTGGGAGTGCAACACGTCCTACGTGTAATCCTGTAATGCCTTTCACAGCCCATCAAAATCAGATCATCGTAGGTCCTACAAGTTGGACTGCGAATGGACCACTACAGCGGTGGAAAGGCGGGAGGCGGGCACAGAGATGTGCTATGGCTGCGAACTCCGCAAAGTTCAAATGACAAAGATTATTTTTTAGACACGTGTGCAGTTCTGTAAATAATTTAATCCTCTTGTGCAATCAATCCATGGTTTTTGTTGTTGAAAAATGAGGCAAAAAATAAATCAATAAGGCAGCAGTATTATGTGGATATAGACTTATGAGAAAATGTATAATTTTGCATAAAAATATACTTTTTGATTTTAAATTTACTTTTGATAAAGTGTTAAACTCTAAATAATTATGAATTTATTTCTCCGTTTCCGCAAAACGTCCGCATCCGCGGATGTCAAGCACTGAACATCCGCAAAGATGACCTCCGTTACGAGCCTAGTTGCTACTGTTGTGAGGAGCTCCTCTGCAACTGAATACTGTCTGATCGCTTACCTATACCAGAGCTTACTGCCACATTCGTTGATAACGCGTTTGGTTTTCTTATAAATTAAGGACACAAACTTTATCCTCCTCAAAAAGTATTTTCCAAAATGGTTCTAGTCCTCTTCTGTTTATCGTTTGGTTTTAACAACGATATCGAATCAGATGTTCAAAGATTATAAGCTATGATACATATTAAATAACTGTTGGAACAGTATGTTAACGGAGCGTCCATAAACCACGTAGCTCCATTTTGGCCTTCTGTGAAACCCCCCCCCCTTCCCCCCAATGTAGCGCGACGTGGCATTTGCCTTTAACCTCCCCCCCTCCCCTCCCATGTAGCACGTAGCTTTTTCCCCTTTAGATTCCAGAAGACATTTTGAACTGTTTTCTCTTGTCAGATTATTGTAAATTACACACGGAGATAATTGAAATAAATAAATATTCACATGATGTTGTGTGTTATGTACCTTATTTTAACTGTGAATAATAATATGAATGGGAAGCTATACTGTCTGACTCGAAACACCTCCTCCCACGTAGCGTAGCCGTCTAGCCAACCCGCTCCCTCTCCCCTCCCCCCCCCCCCCCGTCCGAGCTACGTAGTTTATGGACGCTCTCTAATCTAGAGGAATATTTCTTCATAATCAGAGCGCTGAGATGTTGCAAATTGCTTCTAACTGCCGAGTGGCGAGCAAATCTCGTTACAAAGCGTTTGCAAACTGCCGGGAGCGTGTTGTTAAGGAAGTTAGCGCCTCACTGCAACTTGAGGGCAGAGGGAACCAACGCTTCCAGTCTAATGAATTAAAGACGAAATCAGCCAACACGTGACTGTTTAGTGATAATACTGTATGCGAATCCAACATCACTTCTGCCTTCAGCCATTACGCGACATTGTATGATTTATCCCTGATTCCGCTTGTTGTGTGTCTATACGTCTAAAAATTTAACACCATCATAAGCTGTCCTCACTTCACGAACCTAAAACCCCTCAAGAACATCTCACAGCAGGAAGAAAGGGTGTAGATCGACGACGTTAGCGAAGCAGAAAAATTCTCTAACAACTGTCGTAAGACCCTCCCTTTCATTGCTGGCACTGGCTAATTTGAATGAGAGAACACACCAGCTGATTACAAGCGCCCCCTCCTTCTTTCCTCTTAGCCGATACCTAAAGAGTTATCCAGATGCAGTCTAGCCAGTTGTCTCAGTAGAATTGAAACGAACATTATTAGTAACAGTTCTTTTGTGCACGACATTTCCAAGGTAGACTTCTCATAACTCTCGCTTGCACTTCAGAAGGCACTGGAAGCTGCGGGATGGCGAGTCCCGCGCTAGGAGCCCACCGCCTTGCGACCCAGTTCCCACCCACACGTAGATCATGCTACTGACTACACTCTCCGTCATGACCAATCGGATATTCAGGACAGTTTCTGTTTTTATTCTAAATCGACGTTATTTCTAAAAGTTGAGTATTAGCTTGTTTACTTTTTATCGGAAGTATGTAAAGGACTTGGGAATATGGTTTCCTGCTCAGCATTGACATGACCTGAATTCACTGTACCGCGACTCAACTGTAATTTGCATTGAGATTACAAACATATCTCTAAGAGTTATGTTAATTCCACTTTTTTCCTCTCTGTCTCTAACTGAATTCCTCTCTTGTGAAGTGTATACCGTATCAGTAAACTGTCGATTTCAGAAATTTGTTTAAATTTTCAAGTAGGGTTTATAATTTTATTTTCCTATGAAACTAATATTGATAACGAATAACCTCGCACGTTGGGCTTTATCAAGTAGTTGTTCCTGTTCCGCCGCTTATTTCACAGGTGCGTCAGGCTTTTCCTTGATCGAATTTTACGGCCGAGGTCACGGAAGAGAATGCGCAATGTGTAGACCTCAACATACTGGGCAGACCTTTTCTTTCCTTTATGACGAAATATTGGCGTGCGGCTCGTAAATTTTATACTGCTACCCATACCGCGAGTGCAGCAATAACAACTGCCCATCCTCCATCGAGTAGACGGCGTGATTTAAGATTTTTGAAACACTTTACAATACCACTCCTGATTCTGACTGAACAAAAGTGATTTAGTGTCTATAAACTGAATAACCTCCAAAGAAGTATAAACATGATTCACTCCAGTTTATTGGTATCACTTTTGAAGCGTGTGACGATTCAGGAATGTGTTAGACATACCAGAAACTCCTTCACTTGTCGCGAATGACAATTCTATACTAATTTTAAAACAACGTATACATTACTTGAATCAGATCTCTGATGCCTCAGAAGAAGAAATGTTTTAAGTTGTGGAATGGATTGTGTCGTCTCTCTTTGCTGTCCGTAGATTTTTGAAGTGAAAACCTCTATAGGCGGTCTGTAGACTGCGGTTAAAATTATGAATTCGTGTCACCGACATACTGTGACGTATGATATAAGCGTTGGAACACACAGTTTTTATCCGGTTTTGAGGGAACGTTGCATACGCATACTTAAAGAGAAAAATACTGTTTACATTCGATTTACAAAAACCTTAACGCACTTCTCAATCCCCCCTCCCACCTTGATTTTTATCAACGTTGTCCATACAATCCCACTTTATCAGATTTTGATGGTACATAGTACAAGTACACTTCAAAACAAGGCGGTCTGGTAGCTCAACAGTTAAGGCAGTTACTTCCGAAAGTTTCTCTCTCCGGTCTCGGGTTCAAATCCCGTGGTGAGCAAGAAT
>JARYHS010008075.1:93081663-93319030 GCA_031002005.1 Vandiemenella viatica
GTAGGACGAATTACAAGGGTTGGATCAAATGAAAAGGTACGAAACGACACGGTGGGTACAAATGTATACTTTATTCAAAAATAACGCCATAGGCCTGAGCACAACGATTCCACTGATGAACAAGCCGCAGGATTCCTTGTTCCCAGAATTCCTGTGGCCGTGACGAGACCCAGTCCTTCACAGCGTCCTTGAGTACGTCGTCCGAGTTGAAGCGCTTCCCTTTCAGGTGTTTCTTCAGTGGACCAAACACATGGAAATCGCAAGGCGACATGTCAGAACAGTAGGGCGGATGGTCTAACATCTCCACTTGAACTTGGCCAGTCCATGTGTGTGACTCTGCAGACGTGTGGACGCGCGTTATCCTGGAGCAGAACCACACCCTCCGTGAGCAGCCCCGGTCTTTGTTCTTGATGGACCTGGGTAGGCGTCGGAGTGTCTCACAGTACACATCCCCACCTGTACGCCATCCTGTCCTCATACGGACTGCCGCATCATTTGGAAGCCGCTTTTGATAAGAGCTCTGCTCTCTACTGCGCATGCGGGCGCCCGCGCATGCTCCGATCCCCAGTCAGAGACTCCAATCGCATCCGGAGATGTCTCGCTACGCTCTCCCATGGCGGAATATGCAAATATTTAACTGTTACGTTTTACGTCGTTTCGTACCTTTTCATTGATCACCCCTTGTATGTATCAATGGACGACCGGCCTGCCGCTCTCCCCGACAACACAATACTCGTCCGTAAGCCGGAGTAACAACTCCAGTCTCTCGCCAAGTCACACGTTGTGGAGCGTAACCTGATCCACAGCTACCCTTGCTGATGTCGGTTTTGTTAGGATTTCTTAGGTTTATGAACAAAGAATAGCGTAGAATTCGGCCACGAGTTCTCCACATTCGGCTGGAGTGATTTTTGGAAAGCGTGGAAAACAGAATTCTGGATGGCCGGACGGGGTTTTGCGTTGCAGGCTTGCTGCGAGTATATCGAGGAGGGGGAACTGCTACTCGAACGCGATAGTAGAAAGCTACTGGTCCAAGATCCGGCTGCATGATTTCCACGTCCATCTGTTATTAATTTAAATGTAATTTTTGTGTATAATAATTAGTAGCAGAATACGATTCTGCCGCATTGCCTATCAAAACGTGGCCGCAAGTATTTTTAATTAAATTTTAAAAAAATTGTTCAGTAGTAGTAGTAGTAGTAGTAGTAGTTGTTGTTTTTGTTGTTTTGTTGTTTTTTTGTTTTTTGTGTTTTGTGTTGTTGGTGTTGTTGTTGTTTTGTTGTTTGTGTTGTTGTTGTTTTGTTGTTTTTGTTGTTGTTGTTTTGTTGTTGTTGTTGTTATTGTTGTTTTTAATAACTTATAATTCACTTCGAAGAGACGTATGTAAAAACATAAAGAAGATTGTGTTGCTATGTAAAAGTGGCTGCAAGTAGGGATGCCAGCTGTTAAAGGTATTTAAGAGCGAGAGAGAGTTAGCGCACCACACCGTCTGACAGCTTTAACAGCTGGCAATCCCTACTTGCAGCCACTTTTACACAGGCAACACAAAATTTTAGTATTCTTACATATCTCTGTTTGAATAAATTATAATTAAAAAAAAACAAGTATCGATTTAAAAAAAAATAACTAAAAATACTTGTGGCCATATTTTGATAGACGACCCGACAGAATAGTCTTCTGCTACTAATAATCACACATTAAAAACGGCATTTTAATCAAATAACAGATGGACGTAGAAATCATACTTACGTTGGACGTTGTGGGTAGAGGGATACTGACCATAGCTAGCTCTTGATTTCAGGCAAACGAAGTGAGAAAACTACGTTTCGTGCGTAAAGCAATCTGGGACTGGAAGAAACTACAAGGGAAATAGTGAAAAGTTGACCAAAAAACACTGAAAGAGTTTATAGCTGGAATTCGTAAAGGGCAAAATTGAGCGGCGGTGAAAGATTACTTCATGGGGAGGTGGGTGTAGGGCCTTTTCCATCGGAACGTGTGTGCTTTGTCGTAATTGAGATTAAATTAAAAATAAAATTAGATATTTGCTTCGATCCCAAGTGAGAACATCTTCGAAACTGTGCAACAGTGAATATAACAAATCAATAATATTAAGAGCTACCGATCACGCGGCAGTTATTCGATAATAGTGAAAGAGCGTCTGGCATAACTAGCCCTAAGGAAAAATAGAAACAGACTAGTTTACTCTGAGCAAATTTCGTTGTCATGGGAATGAGAGAGTAACAAACACCATGAATGACGTTAGTGTGTGTATGGGTCAATGCTAGTCAGCCAGTCATTGCTGACTACTGACTTACTGACTGACTGATGATCATCGAAACTCTTAAAGCTATTTCCTGTAGTCATAGAAAGCTGAAATTTCGTACACAGATAACATTTTACCCACCTATTACAGGAAAGTCTGAAACTCGTAAATTCCTTATGTCTACCCCTCACCTACCCCTAAAGTGACATTGCTTTCTACCCCAATAACTTTACATACCTCAGATTTTCATTGAGAATGAGCTTACTAAGTTTAACTAATGTGTTAAATTTTACTTTTTATTTTCCTTACTTTGGAAGTTATTGAAATTAAAAAATTTATTTCGAGCACGACACGCCGACATCAAAATTCCACTGCACTTCCAGTAATCCTAGAAACATACAATTTGGTTCACATATATGGTTTCATCGCTAAATCAAAAGAAAAGTCTATATTGGAGTTTTTCCACGTATTTATTTAATTACAATCCCAAACATTAAAAATTCTGACACATATTTTCGGCTTAATTGCTTTGCTCCGGTTGAAGCTATATGCCCGGGAATTTTTTAATACATAGAGATCCAGGATGAATTAATATCTTGAATTTTACTTTGTTTCTGTGTTTAGTTTGGAAGTTACTAGTTCTTTACTTATGGTGGTAGATAAACCAGCGGCAGTCTGCATTGTTCGGCTACGGCGCATACCCATTGTTTCAGAGAGTAGGGCGTTGTTGGTAATGTATATTGATGCCTTCAATTCTGAAATGTTCTTATTCGCCGATTTTCAAATGGAATCTTTACATTTCAGCGAAGATTCAGAATAAGCGATAAACTTACAAAAATAAATGAGATCCCACAAAAACAATTCTTGTAAAAATAGGCCAAGTCTCGTGTTCATGTAGTGACAAAATATTATGAGATCTTCTTCTGAGCCAAGTCTACACCTTGCAGTATAGTATTAACTTCACTTTGTGGAACAGAATGTTTCTCTCGGTCATAGATCGTTTATTGGAATAAATATATATAAAAAAATCAGGTGACTTGGCTATTATGCACGTCAAAACTTTTACTGAAATAGAAGGCATAATATATACTTGTCAAATTCGAGAAACTGCGAGGGAAATCTTGGCTTTATGTAGTTATAGTTTGATAAAGCAACACATTTAAGGTATTTATATAGGTTAACTAAGAAATGGCGCGCATAATAGCCAATTCATCTGATTTTAAATTCTAAATAAACGATCTATAACACCGAGAGAAACCATTGTGTTTCACAAAGTGAAGTGAATACACACTGTAAAGTGTAGTCTTGTACTTTTCACTACACGAGCGCAAGACTGGCTTATTCTTACAAGAATTGTTTCTGTGGGATCTTCGGATACCCGACTTTTGAATGTAGCTTGGATACATAAAATAAGACATGAAAGTTTGTTATTATTCAAATGAATTGGGAGATTCAAGTTCTAAATGAATTAAACTGGACTCTTACCCCTGGCGACTGAAAAACACAAAGGACGAGTCCGGTAACTATTAAACACGACATAGACTTAGACGTTATACATAAATATAACAAATAAGAGTTCTTGAAAAACAGAAACCTTTTAGTTTAAACAAAATAAAGTTAAACTTGACAATTCCTGAAGATAAAAATAAATAAAAATATTTGATACAGCAGGGATTTGAACTCGGGTCAGAAAATTACGAAATTAACCCCTATTGCATAGACCACAATCACATTGGAAAAAAGTGGGGCAATAATTTGGTATACAAACATTTAGATTTTTTTTTTCAGGTGAATATGTCAAAAACTAGGGCGCATTTTGAAACGATTATACCACAGACTGCGTACCCTTCAACACAATATGAAGGAGATCGAAATCCGTTCTTAACAGGTCTCATGGTCTCCAAGTAAGACTCAGATCGAACTTTATAAAATCAATGTGCGGATCACTGCACTTTATCGTACAGAATTGTGGACTTTACAAATGCAAGTCAAGGAAAACTGAAGCATTTGCAACGTGATGCTTAGAAGTACGCTGAAAAATGGACAGAAAATGAGCGTGTTTTGGAAACGCCGGTTCGAATCCCCATCCGGGCATCCGTGGTTTCGGTTTCCATGGTGAATCCGAATACCCTCCCTCCCACTAAGCTCAATGTGGCTTTTGCCTCTACTTCCCCCGTCCCCCACCCTTCCCTCCGCATGGCACGTAGCATTTCCCCCCTATTGATTCTAGAAGACATTTTGTACTGTTTTCTCTTGTTTAAACTATCATAAATTACATACGGAGATAATTAAATGGCGGAAATAAACATGCTGTTGTGTGTTCTGTACCTCATTTTAACTGTGACAAACAATATGAATGAAAAATACGTGGCCTGGCTTGGAACACCCCCCATCCGCCCCTCTCGCGTAGCTTAGCGTAACTTCGAGCGAACCCGCCTCCTAGCCCGAGCCACGTAGTTTATGAACGCTCCTTAACCGCTGTGCCACCAGTCCGCTCAACAATAGAAAATGATAACTTAGGGAGCACAATACCCACAGCCTCAACGCTTACCTTACTGTCGTGTCACGTCACCAAAGCACCAAGCAATGGGTAAACCGTTTTCTGTCACCAATGGTGACCAAGGTGAAAATCATTTGACTTATTTTTACGTCTTTATTAAAAGTAATCTGTTTCCCTCCACAATAAACTCCGTAAGCAGTAATATAAGCGCATGAAAACAATCTACACACACAATAAGACTGTACGTTAAGATGATACTGAAAAAATGAGTTTGGCACACTTTTAATGACGTGCAGAAACGAATCAACTGATTTCAAAATTTGTGTCTGTCTGATCCGATGAACGAGAGTCACAGAAAAGCTACTGTGTGAATTTTGATGTGGTTTAGAACAATGCACAGCCCTTGCTTCTTTATTTTTTGCTTCTGGCTTAGCGCCTCGTCGACGTCGAGGTCATTAGAGGCTGGATCGGCCTGGGGACAAGGAACAGGAAGAAATTCGGTCTTGGCCTTTTGAAGGAATCATCCCGGCATTCACCTTCTGTGATTTGGGAGACCATGGAAAACCCAAATCTGGATACCCGGATGGGGATTCGAACCGGCGTCATTCCGAATGCGAGGCCAGAGCGCTAACCATTCACCCACCACGAGCGGTATATAATTTATTATCTTTCTTCTTACTATCTGAAACAAACCTTTATACTCTTACTGAAATCTCTCTATGATATCTTCATTTACCATGATATCTTTCTGCGACACTCCTTATACACTCTGCTCTATACATCACTTTTTCACACTGTAAAGTATTAATACACAACTTCAATATCAATAATGTTGTCTATGGCCACAGCCGTAAACATTTTCCGTAATTCAAATTGCTTTCATATTCCAGTATCTCTCTCCCAGTGCCATTTCTCCTCTCATCGCACTCCATTCCATTCCTTCAATAGGCCATCATCTTCCAATCACTTAATAATCTCCGTGGCTAGCCTTCACATTTTATCCTTGCTAGCAGAGATTCTTCAAAAAACTGAATACATATATAGTAGACGACCCGAACGAAAATTTCGCTAATAAAATACGATGAATAGTGAGGTTGAATGCTTGTAATATAATTAAAGTAGAACCACACTTTCGTTGCAAATATTTATTTATTTCGTGTAATAGGTACGCATCAAAAATTCTTACAGCATATTACGAAACAGTTGTGAAGCTTTGAAACACACTGTATGTACGACAAACTGCCACTGACCTTAACAGGATACAACCAACCTGAACAAAATGCACACAGCATATTAACATCTCTGTGATATGTGTTGCTGTGCGAAAAAATGTTTACATTGGAATTCCATAGCAAAACAAAAATGTTTCCGTAACTGGAAATATATCCGAAAAGCTACTTATTTAATAAAAAAACAGTTTATGACATTTCTGTGATATAAGTCTAGGGACTTGGCTCTGAACTATCTCATACGCGCGACCTCTTTAAGCATCAAATTCCGAGAAATACTTTCTTAATGTATGATTTTACCTAATTGGAGACCTTAATCTTTAAAACGATATGTCATTTATCGATTTCGGTTAGGTACCGAAGGAGATAGATGATTCGTAATAATAATAATAATAAAAAACAATAACAACACGTTGTAGAAATAATAGTAATTTTGCCGTTTAAGGGTCGAATTACGAAAAAACTTCTTTCTTAAAATATAATGTGACCACGGTGGAGACATTAATCTTAAATATGACCACATTTAACTATATTGGTTAGATATGAAGGGAGATAAATGGCTCGTGACACAAAAACGCGTTGCAGAAATATAGATACTTTGCCCTTAAGAGTCAAATTCCGGAAAATTCTTTTCTTAATGTTTGATGTCACCAAAGCGAAGATCTTAATCTTCACAATGATACTTCATTAAACGATTTCAGATTGGTGTCCAGGGAAATAAATGACTCGTAACACAAAAAACAGCATTTAGAATATTGACATTTTTGCCCTTTAAGTGTCGCATTCCGAAAAATTCCTTCTTAAAATATGATGTGACCAAAGCGGAGACCATAAGCTTTAAAATGACACCTCACTCATTGATTTCGGTTAAGGGTGCATCCATAAATTACTTGAGGTGTCTTTCCGGATTCTGGACCCCCCCCCCGCTGGTGAGACTTGTGAGATCTGGTCCGACCCCCGCCCCCTCTGGTGAGATCTGGTTCGAAAGACACCACCTCCCCCCAGTAATCGTCCTCGCAACTTTTTTTTGTGTCTACCCTTCCAAGCGGTTACACCCCAACTTTTCGAAACCGCACGTGAGGTTTCCGTGATCCCCCCCCCTTGGCCAGATTTAGCCGGGACCCACCCCCCTATTTCACCTCACGTAATTAATGGACGCCCCCTAAGTATGAATGCAGATAATGGCTTGTGACGAAAAACATCTATAGAAGTAATACATATATGTATTCGGAATAGTGAGGTGTTCCGTCGCCTTGTGGCGCTAGTGGTTGTGTTGTGGTTTTATTCCGAGGCCTCGTTCTGAGGCGCACTTGCCGCGCCCTCACCTGCCGACAGGTGTTCTGTTGTCCGCCACACCTGGCGAGCAACAGGTGTCTGCCTACACGCCCACCTCTCGTGGTTGAGCTGCCCGCCGCTGGGCGGCAGCACGTACCGCCCACCTCTCTCGCAGCTGCCGTGGCGCCAGTCAGCTTTCTACCACTGCATCATCCGATGAACTACTGCCTCCCGTCACCGGAGAGAACAAGGCTACGGTCGAGCAGGGGCAATCAGCAGGGCAATCGTACGGGGCTTCCCTCCACACATCACAATTTCGCTCCCAAATTTTAGTTTACGTTGTGATCGCATGACTGCTAGTTGCAACCGCTTAACAATGGCTCCTTTTCTGAGGCGTAGCTCAGTGGTCCTTAGGGAACCTCTGCCAGCAAACCTCACAAGACTTGGTACGGATTCTTTTTTTTTTTTTTTTGTTAAATGTCACCCTTTTGGCCTGAGGGGGTCCAAATTTTTTTTCAGGTGCGCTCTTGTTAACCTAGCTACGGCACTGCTCCTTTTATGTCAAAGCAAGAAAAAATTGATTTTTTTCCCTCAATTATCTGCTTCATATATTCTAATCTCTGTCTACCTCTACAGTTCTTACCTTCAACTGTTCCCTCCACTAACAAATTAACCAATACATAATGTCTCAAAATATGACCTACCAGCCTGTCTCTTCTTCCTGTAAGCTTCTTACATAAACTTCTTTTCTCACCCATCATTTCCAAAACTCGTTCATTTCTTACTTTGTCTGTCCACCTAATTTTCAGTATTCTTCTGAGCACCAAATTTAAAATGCTTCAAGTTTCTTTCTTTCCGGTATTCCTAAAGTCAATGTTTCGCTACCGTAAAGTGCTGTGCTCCACACATAGTTTTAAGAAGTTCTTTCTAATTCCTAGATCAATATTTGAAAATAAAAGGTTTCTCTTTTTCATGAAGGCTCTTTTTGCTATTGCTATTCTGCTTTTAACATCATTCCTGCTTCGGCCATCGGTTGTAATTTTGCTTCCCAAGTAACAGAACTCACTCACTTCTCCTATTGCATCAGATCCTATTTTTATATTTAATCTGCTAGTATTGGTATCATTTCAGCTACATTTCATCACTTTTGTTTTACTTTGATTTATATTCAGTCCAAAATCTTCCTTCAGTATTTTGTTCATGCCATTCAATAACTTCTCAATATCCTCAGCCCTCTCTGCTAATAAGGCAATGTCGTCAGCAAATCGTAGCATACCGATTTTTTCTCCCTGAAAACTTATGCCACATGGAAATTTTTCTTTGACTTTATTTATTGCTTCTTCTACATACAAGTTGAATATTAACGGGGATAGACTACAACCTTGTCTCACACCCTTTTTAACTGATGCATGTCTCTCGTGATTCTCTACTTTTATTACAGCCACTTGATTCTTATATAGTTTATAGAGTATTCTTCTATCTCGATACTTTAGACCTGACTTCTTTAAAATTTTGAACATCTTGTCCCACCAAACATTATCAAAAGCTTTTTCTAAATCAACAAATGCCATAAAAGTATCTTTGTTTTTCTTGATCCGTCCTTCAAGTATTAATCTTAAAGACCGAATTGCTTCCCTTGTACCGCGATTTTTCCTAAACCCAAACTGATCTTCACCTACTATCTCTTCTACTACCCTTTCCATCCTTCTGTATATTATTCTGGTCAGTAATTTTGAAGCATGTGATGTTAGACTAACGGTGCGATAATTCTCACATTTGTCGGCTTGTGCTTTCTTTGGAAGTGTGAAGATGATATTTTTATTAAAATCAGTTGGAATTTGTCCTGTTTCTTAACTTTTTGATATCAGCTTGAATAATCTTTCGATTCCTTCCTCTCCTAGGGATTTAAGAAGTACTGCAGGGATCTCATCAATTCCAACTGCCTTATTTGCTTTCAAGTCATTCAGAGCTTTATTAAATTCTGTCCTCAAAACAGGATCTCCTAAGTCATCCATGTCGATATCGCCTTCCTTTTCCAATACACTATTGTTAAAGTCGTCCCCATCATACAGTTTCTCAATGTATTCCTTCCATCGGTTAGCTCTATCTTCTGAGCTTAAAAGAGGTTTCCCTTCGGCAGTTTTAATGTTCATACCTCTTTTCTTCATTTCTCCAAAATTCTGTTTGATCTTTCTATATGCAACATCTACTTTTCCTACGACCATTTCCTTTTCTACTTCTTCACACTTTTCTTGTAGCCATTTTTCTTTTGCTATTTTGCATTTCCTATTTATTTGATTTCTAAATTGCCTGTACTGCTCTCTTCCTGCTTCATCCTGAGCATGTTTGTACCTTCTTCTCTGATCCATCAGCTGCAAAATTTCTTCTGTGATCCAAGGTTTTCGGGCAGCTTGTTCCCTAAAGCCTAAGGTTTCTTTGCCAGCTTTCATTATTTCGGTCTTTAATGCATTCCATTCGTCCTCGGTTGAGCTCCTTTCACAGTTAATTCTTGGACCTAAGTCTACCATTTCTGCAAATTTTTCTCTTGTGCTAGATTGTTTCAGTTTATTCACTTCCAGTCTGTTCTGCTTTATACTGCTTCCTTATACGCTTGAATTTCAGCCTGCACTTCATTACTATCAAATTGTGGTCCGAGTCTATGTCTGCTCCTGGGTACGCTTTACAGTCTAGAACTTGATTCCTGAATCTCTGTTTGACCATGATATAATGTAGCAGATATCTGCCTGTATCCCCAGGACGTTTCCAGGTGTATATTCCTCTTGCATGGTTCATAAACAGTGTGTTCGCCACTACTAGCTTATATCTTTCACAAAATTCTAGCAACCTGCTTCCTCGCTCATTTCTTTCTCCTAGACCAAAACTTCCCACAGTATTCCCCTCTTTTCCTTCTCCCACTATTGCATTCCAATCGCCCACGATTATTAGATTTTCCTCCCCTTTCACATATTGGATTAATTCTTCAATTTCAGCATATATTTTTTCTATTTCTTCGTCATCTTCCTGTGACGTTGGCATATATACTTGTACTAATGTGGTTGGGACGGGCTTAGTTTCTAACCTCATCAAAATAATCCTGTCACTAAATTGTTCATAATAACTCACCCGTTTCCCTACTTTCTTGTTCATTACAAATCCTACACCAGTGACTCCATTGACAGCTTGTGTGCTAATTATCCTGTGTTCCCCAGACCAGAAATCCTGTGCGTCCTTCCATTTAATCTCACTAATCCCAACAACATCTAACTTAAGTTGTTCCATCTCCCTTTCTAAGTTTTCTAACCTACCTGCCCTATTCAGACTTCTAACATTCCACGCATCCGACTCGTAGAATGTTTCTATCCATTCTGATGACTCCTCCCTGAGCAGTCCCCACCCGGAGATCCGATTGGGGGACTATTTTACCTCCGGAATATTTTACCCAGGAAGAAGCCATCATGATATATGTAATTTGAGAGGATTACATGTCCTCGGGATACCCTTTGGGTCTTTAAAGCAGTGGTTTCCCGTTGCCTTCTGCATCCCCATGCCGTTGATCATTTCTGATTCATCCGCCTTTAGGGGCCGTTTCCAACCCCAAGGGCGAGAGGGTGCCCTGAACCACTCCCCGCTCTTCCGCCCTCCTTTCGGAGGCCGTTGGCAAGCAGTGGGTGACTCCTTATACCGGGAATCTTTCAGTCGCCAGAGCCTCGTCCGTTCAAACAGGGTGCACCACGTGAAGGAGAGGTTGACATTTGGTTGGAAAAGACTAGTATAGTCTCTCCCAAACCCTTACACCCCGTGTATCTCTTACATAGTCACAAAGAAATGTCAAGCGTCTCTCACTTCACATTTCACGTTTTTATTTTGTCTGAGGCTACTTTCGATTCACTCAATATTTTTTTTAATAAAAATAAGATTATTATACATTTTAATTTAAATACATAATGCAAAGATTTTGTAAAATAATAATAGTTTCATGTGATCTAAAAATTCAAGTCACAGAGTTTCTTATCGGCCGCGCAGTACACCTCTATTGTTCTCACTTATTGTAAAGGGGAGTTACAGATTAACGAGAAATTCGAACAACGGAGCGTCCTAGCATCTTAGCATTAACAAATCAAAGCTTTGCCAGAGGTTAGTTTTAAGATCCATAAAAATTACATGTGGAAACAGGGATTTGAACCAGGGACTTTCAGTTCCCCAATCGTACGCCGTAACGTCAGAAGACAAATCTGGATATAATCAAAAATTATTATTGAAACATAATAAAATAAACGTACGTTTTATTCTATATAATTTATTTTACTATCCCAGAACACAAATGTACTTTTGTTTGATTGAATACATATTTTGCAGTACTTCTATATTCAGATGCTTGCGGCGAGTGATATGGGTACTGAAGGCCCCCGATTCAAAATCCGGATCTCGGATGCAATTTTTACAGGCCTTAAAATCTACTTTCACCACTGGCAAAGATTTGATTTGTTAATGTGAACATGCAACGACTCTAGCTATATTTTACGAATATCTGATGAACCTGAAGTGAGGCTGAAAAAAAAAGGACACTTCTAAAGCAATCAGTAACGTTAAAACAATATTTAGTCGTATAGGACCGGAAATTTCCGAACTCTCCATATCGACCAGCCCGACAGCAGACAGACACCGGCCCGCACCGTCAAAATATAAACCAAATTTATCCGGGCCAACACACGGCCGAGTGTCGGCCGACACGCGGTGTCGTTTGAACTCACTCCAATCGAGTGAGCGTACAACAATAAGAAAAGTGACGGTGCGGTGCGGACCCGGTGCGGTGCGCTATAGTGTGGCCCGACCTTTAAGACAGGGGCGAAACGTGCAGCCAATACAAACTTTGTCACCAGGTCATTACAACCACACAATATTAGTATTTAGTATATCCGTAGCTATAAATGTGACATGTTGAGCGTATGATATTAATAATTAAGTTTTCACTTCTGTCAACAGTTCCCAATCACTGCCAACTGTTTTTTTATTTTTTTTATTTTTGTCTTTAGGACTTTATTCCTCGTCGACATCAAGATGATTGGAGGCAAGAAAGGATTGGGGGCTAGAAACGGGAAGGAATTTGGTCATATTTAACGGACCCATCCCGGAATTCGCGTCCCTAGAAACTAGCCTTTGAAACCAAAACTACTATTTAGCATTCACGAGGTCAATCTTCGAGCGTCTAGTTAATCGAGGAAGCGCAGTAGTAGTTGGTTAAATAAGTAGAAGCTGTCTGTAAAGTTAAAAGCTTTCGAGTCGTCGTATACGTGAACATTCTGTGCAGTTAGATGGGACGAGTTGCACCTGTGGTTTGAATGTGTGGCAGGCGAGTGCAGATATTGATTTTATCGGTGAGATAACGGCCAGACCGCTGCTCCTGAGGCGGGCGCCGCCATCACCAAGCGTCCAGTCGCGTTATCCAGACCGCCCTGCCTTTGCACAGGTGCTTTTGGGTATTTGTGAGGTCTCTCTGTGACTAACTAACAAGTCAGTGAAGATATTATCTTGTGAAAATAAAAGTATGCTGATGTAAGTTACGAGATTCAATTTTGTAAGATGTGACCAAATGATATTTTAAAACAAATCTAACGTAGTGGGTGAGCGATAACGCTCTGGCCTCGCATTCGGGAGGACATGGGTTCGAATCCCGGTCTTGCCATCCAGATTTGGGGTTTTCACGGTTTCCGCAAATCATTACATGCGAATTCCTGGGATGATTCTTCCAAAAGTCCATGGCCGAATTCCTTCCCGTCCCTTACCCCCCAGTCCTTTCACACCTCTAATGACATCGACTTCGAAAAGCCATAAAACCAGAAACAAGCCTTAACTTCGTCAGTTCCTGTTCCTCTCGTAATCAGTGGTAAAACTTTATTATTAAGTAAATCAGATCTTGACGAAAAATTAATTGCGTCTGAATTAGAAAACTTTCCGAAAAGCCTGGTTTAAAAATATTGGAAGAACAAGCACTAAGCACTAAGAAAGAGAGTGCTGAAACCTAAGTCACGACGACTTGCTTCACTTAAATCGTTACTACTGAACTGCCATAGTTAACAGATTAACATGCATAAATCTTTATCTGCGCTACTCGAGGTTGGCGGGTGAGCTGTAACGCTCTGGACTCGCTTTCGGGACGACGCGGAATCGAATCCCTGCGTCCATCCACATTTCAGTTTTTTATGGTTTCCCCAAATCACTCCATGCGAGTGTCGGGATGGTTCCTTCAAAAAACCCATGGGCGAATTCCTTCCCGTTCTTTGCCCCCAGTTCTTTCCCGCATCTCATGACCTCGATGTCGACGAGGTGTAAAGCCAGAAGCAAATAAAGGAAAAAAAAAGAGAGAAATATAATCCACAAGTCGGAGGTGGGTAGGATTCCCTTGATGAAAAACGCTTAGAATATGGCCCGCTCCTTTTCTCCAATTTAACACGGAATTTCGTCCGCTCAGTGATCACAGCGTGTTTTAAATACAAAAACAAGTCTTGACAGAGGTAAAGATCAGGATCGAGACTAGTAAAAAATGTAGTCCTGCTGGGAATGTAGCCGGGGAGCGCTACCGGGCCGCCCCCTGTCTAACCACGCGGCTCGTCAGTGAGTTAAACCAAGCGACAGTGGATCTCGAAGAAAATTGCAGTCACTTCTACCCGTCGGACTTACTTAACATCTTGCGATGTTATTAGTTGCCCGGAGAGTCACACCAAATGCTTGTACGAGGCAGCGGGCTGCAATCAAGAAAAGAGTGAGCATTCGGATAAAATATTTAATTGCTTCTCCTCACTCCTTCTTCGTTGTCTTAATCAGGGTTTTAATACAAAAAGAATCAATCAACTTTCAGTTTTCATTTAACAATGTGTTCTCAGGCTATTTTTATTTAACTTATGTTTTCGCTCAAGTTGATCTTCTACAAATTTTCAAACTATTTCTGTGCCAGCCCTTATTTTACTTTGAACTTGAACGGGTGCAGTCACAGTAGATTCGGTACGCAATTCTGCTGCTGCTGCTACTACGCGCTCTGAGAGAAGCTGAAGCACTCAGATTCTATTTATTAGAAACACATTGGAGTCGTACAGCCGCCTTCCTCTCTCCCAAAATGATGTAGAATTTCCCTCTGCTTCCATATAAGCAAACAAGCATAATGGTGGTGTAACTGAACAGGTATCCTCTGTGCAATCCCCTGAATAGAGAATAAGTTTTTACGTTTGAAACATTTGCTACTGCAGTTTAACACGTCGTACTGAACTGCAAAATAGTCCGCGATTGTAGCCTAGTGTGCACAATGTTGATGGATATCGTACTTTCACAGTAGCACGAGGTCGAAGGAGAACAATTCGACCATGCAGTGAGCCTGCGTAGGGCAGCAACCTGTGACTACGTGCCGCCATGCTGGCAGCTGACGTCGCAGGAGCTGTGGCGCAGAAGTCTCCACTGAGTGGAAGATGGATCCTAAAAATCTGACCAATCGTGCATTCTTTTTCTTTAGTTATTGGAGAATATGGTACGAATAGTAGTCAGGCTGCAACTATTGAAAATCGGTGGGTAGTTGTGATAATACTTTGACGAACAGAACGAAATTAAGATGATGGTAAACGTAGTGCCTGGAGCTACGTATTTTCATACGTGCATCTTCTTTAAAGTCAGTCAGAATGCCGCAAACCTTTCTGTTAGTACGTTGACACCACTCCAAAATTTTCGAATTTTGCTACCGTTATGTGTTAAATCATCACTTGCGTTCGTGAACAAGCCTTTCCGCCTAATGGTGTGTAGTTTGACGCAGCTCTAAGCTGGCCTTGCGTGTGACTGCCTTAACTGGTCACTCACTGTGCTGTTCTTGTCCTCAGTAAAAGGCAGGACATAATCACAGACTTGCTGAACTGCCTAGGTGGGTTGTTTCTCTTTGAAGCTGTTAGTTGCTGTACTTGAACTTCACATAGAAGTAAATCTCGTTTACTTATAGCTAAGCTTCTAGTGCTGATGCGTATAAGTTTTTAAACTGTCGTCATTGTTATTGTTTGGACGTTCAGTCCTCATTTCTCCGTGATAAATTATCGTGTTCAAGGCAACCTGTATTCTTCCATATTCACTCAGTAGTCTCCCTCTAAAATTTCTATGTCTGACACTTGGCACTAATTCAGTCTCATACGTCCCGAGACATGTTGCCAAAACGTGTGCCTTCTCTTGTTCCTACCTGACCGCAGACAGACCGTGTTGTTACATTCACTTCCTCCACGTACTCTCCAGCTTAGAAAGATTTTAGTTATGTTTCTCTCTTTACTGTTTGCGGAAGCTTTTTGCTTTCATATAAACACTTCCTCTGTTAAGTGATTAGCAGTTCCACTTTATTGATGGAATTTTGCGTCGTGCAAGCCTTGCTTTGGTAAAGGAACGTATTCGTTTTACGAGACAAGCTTTGGACCGGATTGGCAAGACGCTGCTATCGTGTCATCTTTACCTTGCTAACGCATTATTCTGTGGATGCCTGGGAGTGGGTAGATGGCAGTACTACAGCGTATAGTTTCAAGCTGCAACAACGTGTGTCGGCCAGACAATGTTCGAAATTTGAGAGGATTTCAACGAAATTTTCCACGAAGCCACATGTTTCAGCGCGAACTATTGTTAACCTATCAGACAGAGAACTTGATCCTGCTACGTCATCTGTTTTATCGAAGGGCCTCGATTTTGCTCCGGTACCTAAATCTGTGCCTTATCGGGAGATTATCAGTGGTGTTGAAATTGCGGTTCGCACGCTACCTGCGGAAGAAGCGGAGGAGATAAGGCGTGAAACATGTCGGGTGCTTTGTAAAGGTAAATTGCCTAAATCAAACATCTCAAGTGAAGAGAGGCGTGCGCTTCGTGAGTTGAAGAAAGACGAAAATATTGTCATTCTTCCGGCAGACAAGGGTAACTGCACGGTGGTTTTAAGCAAGATGGACTATCATAGTAAAATTATGCAGCTTTTGGAGGACCAAGCATACAGGAAGATTAACCGTGACCCTACATCTAAGCTAATCAACTTGACTACGAAACTGATCCGTTCCTTAGAACTACCAGAAGATGTGAAAAGACGACTCCAACCCCGTGCTCCTGTTCCTCCCAGGTTGTACGGTCTACCGAAAGTACATAAAGTAGGAGTACCTATGCGACCTATTGTAAGTACAATTGATAGCCCTACGTACTTTTTGGCTAAATACCTCAAAGATATTCTCAACCCATTCGTAGGGAAGGCTCATCGCAGTATTCGAAATTCCAGTGAGTTTGTGGAAATCTTAGACAACATGAAGTTAGATCCTGGTGATTTAATGGTGAGCTTCGATGTGGTGTCTCTTTTTACTCGTGTTCCCTTGGTCGACTCCTTAGATCTGTTAAGGAGGTATTTTGATCAAAAAATGATTGATATTTTCCACCATGTGTTGACAACCACTTATTTTAAGTTTGAAGGAGAATATTACGAACAAGTGGACGGTGTAGCAATGGGTTCGCCGTTGTCTCCTGTCATTGCTGATTTCTTCATGGAATTTTTTGAAGAAGAGGCACTAAACCACGCACCACTCCAGCCGAAGTAGTTTTTATAGGTATGTCGATGATACCTTTGTGATTTGGCCCCATGGCAGAAACAGTCTTGACCAATTCCTTGCGCATCTCAATTCAATCAATGAAAATATTCAGTTCACAATGAAATTGGAGGACGACGGTTGCCTGCCGTTTCTTGATGTGCTTGTTATTAAACGTGCTGATGGTTCGCTGGGACACACTGTGTATCGGAAGCCTACCCATACCGACTTATATTTAAATGCCAACAGCTGTCATCATCCGGCACAACGAAACTCTGTATTAACTACCTTGGTACACAGAGCACAAAGGATTTGTGACAAACATAGCCTGGCTGGTGAATTGGACTATCTCCGGAAAACGTTTTTAAATAATGGTTATAATCAGGGACAGATTACTCGTGCGTTTAAACAGAAGGAAAATCGACGGAGAGATCAGAGTGATAACAAGGGCCTTGCGTTTCTGCCGTTTGTGGGTGCCCTAAGTTTCAAAATAGGTAGACTGCTATTCACAACACGGAGTCAAGACAATTTATAGACCACCCACTAAAATTAGTAACTTGGTCGGTAGCGTTAAAGATGACCTAGGTTTACGAACCCCTGGTGTATATTATATACCATGTGAATGTGGCCGCGGCTACATTGGACAGACGCAGCGATGCATTGTGCAGCGATGTGTAGAGCACGCCAGAAATATTCGTCTTGGGCAAGAAGAAAAATCTGCGGTGGCCGAACATAGTGTGCAAGAAGGTCACACTTTTGAATTTGAAAAAACAACCATTTTAGCCCGGGTCAAAGATTTTTGGGCCAGCGTTATTACAGAGGCTGTAGAAATAAGATTAACTGATTTATTAGTCAACAGGGACACTGGTTATCAACACAGTGCGGCCTGGAACCCGGCGATTAAAATGCTGAAACAGTTTCGCGCCGGTAACGAGCAGAAGAGCGGATGACGTAATCGCATTGTGTTGGTTTTTGTTTTCCACCGTTTCCGTAGTAGCGGCTGTATAAACAAACAGTTATACACTGACATTTGGTTGAGAATGGAGGCAGAGATGGACGCCTTCGAAACGTCCAGAAAATATGATATATTAACACGGCTGGAAGCCCGAGAAAAATATATTAATCCTAATAATTGTTGTTCTGCCTTAGGTGACATGTTCAACTGGGAATCCACATATGTAGTGGTCTCTCGTACGCGTAAGGGAAAATCCCAAACATGGAGCATTCAGGGCATAATTTACTGAAACTGAGTTTCGTCAGGTGTTAGATCAGGTGGCGGAGGTTAAGTCGTAGCAACCATCCACGAGTACCTAGTCGTTGTTCTGTTTGTTTCCAACGTACCGTCCATCTTAATCCAAAATACTTCGGTTATCCTAACATAATTTTTGTCAGCACAACTTAGATTACCGATAACTTTTTTTAGAAAATTTTTGTGATGAATTGATACCCTTGTCTCATTCTTTTCTTTAAAGCTAAATATTTTTCTTGTTATACTTTTTTTTTCACTGTTGCCTAGTTATTATCAAATTGTTAATCATTTTGCTTCCCAGGTATCTTGTCATGAGTTGCCGAGCGTGGTGGCGCTCGGGCCATCCCTAAATCATTCCACGCGACTCCGGGCTGTAATCACCTTGATGGCGACGAGCAGTAAATATTTTTTTTTCTTGAAACTCCCGAAAGTATTTTACTTTTTCAGCTTCATCTTTGTTTAATTAACTTAAAATTGTCAGTGCCACCAGTAGCAACAGGAAGGATTTTAATTCAGGGTTTTCGTTATATACAGTCTACAGGCCTCTTCCATGAATAGATTTCTGACATGGCCCTTGTCTCATTGTCAATTTTTTTTCTGAACTAAATTATACTACACTAGCAAAATTATGTCTGTTTACCAGTTTGCCATCACAATTGAACTAATTTTTCTTTGTACTCTTTATGGTATTTTATTCTTTGTAGATAGGTTTTCAGTCTCATTATTGTTTGCGGCATGATTTGAGGTTTTGTGTGTCTATTATACCGTTTATGCTAATTTGCGCTCCGTCGTAATTTCTAATCATTGTCAGGCGAACTCTTGCGTATCAAACGTACATCTCTGTTCTCAGCAGAGCAGAAATCCTGCCTTTTGAGGTATGTTACTTCACTAATTTCGTTCACATCTAATTTGGGTAAATCCTTTTACCTTCCAACATTTTATGAATTACTTCTGCTACGCTCCGACCCTCAAACATTAATTTTAATGATTGCTCGGTAGATACGAGCAAGGAAATGCTTTTAACCCTTAGCGAGCCGTGGTTTGAACTTCCTTCAGCCTTGCAGCATTCAGCAAACATAGACGACTCCAGAATAGGGATGTTAACGGATATCCGCATCCGCAAGTGCGAAACTTTCGCGTTAAATCATACATCCTCTTTCACATCCGCATCCACAATTTTTAATGCGGATGTACAGCGGATGTTTTGTCTACATTGCAATATATATTATTCTAATCTCTTTATTCGAGATTATTCCCATCGTCGCGTAGCTAACAAAATGATTTTTTCTGACGATCTTGCAATAAAAGTAACAATGAACTAAATGGTGTTATTACCTAAACGACGAATTTACAAGTTTGATCTTGCATGTAAAGTAAAGGTCGGGCCACAACAGACCGCACCAATCCCGCACTGTCACCGAACGACAGTTTTCTTATTGTTGTCGCTCACTAGATTGAAGTGAGTTCAAACGACAACGCACCGTGTGTCGGCCGTCATTAGTTTGGTTAATTTTTGACGGTGGGGACCGTTGTCGGGCTGGTCGATATGTAGAAGCGTATACAAAGAGTTCAGAAATTTCTGGTCCTTTAAGACTAAATGTTGTTTTAGCGTTACTGATTGGTTCAGTAACGTGTCCTTTTTTCTGCCTTACTTGAGGTTCATCAGATGTTCGTAAAATGTAGGTAGAGTCCTTGCATGTTAGCATTAACAAATAAAAGCTTTGGCAGACGTGAAGGCTGATTTTAAGGCCTGTAAAAATTACATCCGAGACCGGGATTTTGAACCCGAATCACACGCCGAAAGCATCTGAATTTAGAAGTTCGGAATATGTACTGGATTCAATCATATAAAGGAACATTTGTGTTTTGGGATAACACAAATAAATGATATAGAAAAAAGTACGTTGATTTTACTACGTTTGAATATTTGTCATTACATCCAGATTTGCCTCTTGACTCAGATGGATACGGCGTACGATTGGAGTACTGAAAGTCCCTTGTTCCAATCCTTGTCTCAGCTGCAATTTTCACATGTCTTAAAATTGACAGTCACCTATCGCAAAGCTTTGTTTTGTTAATGTTAAGATGCTGGGACGCTCCGTGGTTCGAATTTCATGTTAATCTGTAGGACTCCTTTTAAAAATAGGTGACAACGATAGAGGTGCACTGCGAGGCTGATAAACTCTGTGAGTGGAATTTTTAGATCTCTTGAAATTATTATTATTTTACAGAATCCTTGCAGTCTGTATTTAAATTAAAATATATAATAATCTTATTTTTTGTTAAAAAAATATTGAGTGAATCGAAAGGAACCTGTAACCGATTTCACGGACCATCAAGAGTTCTTCTATCGAAAATAGGATGCCTTAGGTCTTACAAGCTCTACCGTGAATGCGCCACTGGAGTGGTGGGAAGGTGGGTGGCGAACATGGAACTGAGCGTGGCGAGTAGGCGGCAACGGCCTGGCCTCGCATTCTGGAGGACGCCGGTTCAAATCCCCATCCGGGAATCCAGATTTGGGGTTTCCATGGCTTCCCCAAATCACTCTAGGCGAATGTTCCCTTTAAAAGACCATGGTCGATTTCCTTCCCGTTCTTAGCCCCGATCTTTTCACTCCTTTAATGACATCGACATCGACATCGAAGAGGCGTATAGTTATAAGACAAAAAAAAAAAAAAAAAAAAAAAAAGCGAGCGCGGAGATGCCTTTTTGATTGACGCTTGAATTAGTCTAGCAACGAACTCTGCAAATTTCATATGACAAAGAGTGGTTGTTAGATGCATGCGTAATTCACTTGAAATCATCCCACATAAATCAATATGGCAATTTTATGTGTAATTGGAATTTACTTATGAAAAAAGATTGATCTTAAATTTATTTTTTATAAAATTTTAAAATCTAAATAATTATAAATTTATTTTTCCACATCCGCAAAACATCCGCATCTGCGGATGTCACGCCCTAAACATCCCCTTCCGCATCCGGTTCCGCAAAGATGACATCCACAACCCTACTCCAGAAGCAGTGGCACGCGTGGATATGTTTTTAAACGCGATCTGTTAACACTGTTGTAGTTAATTCATCAGATGCATTGCGCTCATGTGGTATAGGGAATCGTTAAATGTCTGTTAATGTGCATGGTATTATTATGCTCAATTGCAATGTCTGTGTTGAACACACATCACTGTATAGTTACCTATGACTTACAGATATTCGCTTCTCGGTCCAGAAAAGTACTTTTCGCACGATGCAGATAGGCTTATTTTGTTAGGAACTTTACAAATTTTTTTTTTCGTGTTGTGTGATTGCACACATCTCTCTTGTATTGTTTTCCCTTAAAAGTCGCCTTATTATACCAAATTTTCGAATCTTTTACTACTGGTGTTTTACAGTTAAACTAAAAACGATTTAAGTTGCTTTGAGAGCAGCGTGAACAGAGGAGTGCACGAAAATGTATTATTGATGAACTTTCGCAATCGTTTTAATGAGAATTTAATGATAGATCGTAAATCCTTTATCTCCTGTTCTTAAATACCAGGTGATCCAGATCTTCGCATATTCATTTTTAAGCCGTACCTCTGAGATACTGCCAATAGCCGCGCAGATTGATTTCTTATTGAGAAAGCTCTGAATAGAGGCGCGGTGTGATTAATATGAACGCTTGGCCCAGGGGGCGCTGTCGTCTTCAGGAATAACAGCGGCGATCTCTCCTCTATTGATCTGCACCAGACTTTGTGTGCCGGTATGGCCTCGCATTCCCGTCCGGTCATTTAGCTTTCGATTTTTCATCGTTTACCCAAATTACTCCACCTAAATGCTGGGACGATTCCTTCAAGAAGCCATGGTCGAATTCCTGCCCGTTCCTTTCACGCCTCTGGTGACCTCGACGAGGTGTAAAGCCATAATAAAAAAGTCCGATAGTGTTTATTTGCAATCGTGGGACCGTCTGCTTTCATTTGCCGGCTGGTCAGATATCTCCGCAAGATATTTGGATTAAAATGACAAAACATGTTAAAAAAAAAAAAAAAAGGAAAACGAGGTGCTGTACCACCTGCAGAGTAACTGTTGCTGTAGACTCGTACTGTCCTTCAGGGAGGTCCACAATACTTCCCAGCGCCGTCACCAACTCTTTGGTTCTTCGATTCGTTATAGTAATTAGTTAAATGTAATAGAGCCTCTTTTATGAATTCAGAAATCATGCGGTTCTAATATATTTTTAATAAATCTTTTTTTAGTTCGCGTTTAACTTGCAGCTCCCAGCTGTTCATAAAAACCAATAATTTTTAACTGCTGAAGTGTACTAGCACGGGTGATGCGACTGATTGTTGCAGCTCTTGTGAATTTTTACACAATTTTCATCAGACAGCTGCCTTAAAGCGAAGGCGGGACGAAGAAACTAGAACAAGCTAAGTCAATGTGACATTAAAGGAACGTGAATATTCAGGGAACATGCGAGCGTTAAATAAGAAAAGTTTTATATATGTTTTTGTCGTGGCTCTTGTGTCAGTAGTAGCAAGATTAGGACAACAGTGAGATGTTAAATAGTAAAATGTTTTCTTCGTTAATCATAGTTTGTTTTGGATGTGAATGAATATCTCACTCACTGTTTGGTGTTGTTAATACGATATTTAGAAGTGGGATGAAAATTTTCATGATATGATGAATGAGGAAAGTAGTCGTGGAAGAAGTTCACAGATAGGAGTCAAGATAGTGCTTCACTTTTTTAAACACGCGGGTTAGGTTAGTTCATGACAGGAGGAAACAGTCCAAGGGAATAATTGTAGGGGATGTAGGTTGTAATGGCTATGTTGAAATGAAGAGGAAAGCAGGGAGCCTCAACACACACACTTTAGACTTTATTAAATTGTTCTGTTGTGAGAGTATATATTGTGATGTGAGACAGCGGTTTCCTTTGTCTGCGCGGAAGACACGTTCTGTTCCGGCTTCCGGTCACCCGGTACAGCACACGCGGCAAGCAGTTAGTTGCGTCTTAGTTGCCAGGGGATCGTAAGGGATACTCGGGTTCTCTAAACTGGAAACCAGTCTGCACTTTAACTGTACGTCCAGCTACGACGCGCAGCAGCTTCAAACTGACAAACCGACATTAATGCAGGTAAAGGACTGTTAATTTATGGATGAACAGAAACATCGCAGAAGTTGAACTGCAATATTGGTACACATTGAACGCCAAAATGTTGATCATCACTGTAACACCTAACATTAAAATGCACTCTGTAGTGCCAAAAGTTATGGGGCAGGAAGATGCAAATATCTATGTAGTATAAATGCGCCTTGCAGTGCTGGGAGCTTTCATTGTTCCCTCCTGTGTCGTGTGAAAGGTTTTCTGACGTGATTATGGCCTCACGACACGAATTAACAGACCTTGAACGCAGATTTGTAGTTGGCGCTAGTCGCATGGGGCATCGTGAATTCAACATTCCTCGATCCACAGTGTCAACCGTGCGCCTCAAATATGACTACCTTAATGACCGAGACCAGCGACGTCTGCGTCCAGGTGTCAGTGTTGACAGACAGGCAACCCTATGCCAAAGAACAGCAGCACTCCGTATTGAGCGTACGACAGACGTGTCCGCGCGGACAGCGCACTTACATGTGGACTAAAGAAGAAAAAAATGGCTTTGAGCCTATTGATAATTTCTTCGAAATAAAACAGTGTTTGAAGCAATTTTAATTTAATTTTACTTTTAAGTGTAAACGATTGGTTATCTTTCACTGCAGATTACTGTAAAACATTCCATTAAAAAAAAATAAAAAATAAAAATAAAAAATAAAAAAAACGCGAATTAGTAATTTGTAGTTGGTTTCATAAAGATTTTTTCAATCCATGAATTGTAAAATTGTTAAGTAGCCTACTATTGTAGAATACGTGTTAGCAATTTAATATTTCTCTCGTAGTTCTATTAATAATCCCAACTTGTAAGTTTCTCTCTTCTCTCTCTCTCTTTTGCCAATGGTAGGTACGTACAGTGGACGGATGAATTATTTAAACTTCTTGTAACTTCCTGGTGTCAAATTACAACGACGTACCAAGCGTAACACCCCCTAGAATTGGAATCTCGTAGCTTTTAGAACGACTGAGCGTGTTCTATTCGGAGTACAAACGATGCTAGGAAGGAGAGGGAGGTAAGTTGGGGAATCATCACTACAAAAATGAAGCTCGTCAAGTCTACCTTGATAAAGTACCTTCACAATTGTTACATCTACTGTAAATTTAATGAAAGTAGCCAAGTGCTGCGATATAGACGCGTTGTGTCTGGTACGGGTGCGTGTGACGTGACGCCTGTGCTATGCGAAGTCAGCTTGCAAACACTTGCTATCTATAACATTGTTGCCTCCAAAGCTAATATTTTTGCAGTTCGGAACACGTTAAGCACTTAAACAAGAAACTAATTATTTAAAAGGTAAAATACACTAGTGGCGGAACAAACTTGCCTACGAAAATTGGGATGAATAGCGAGAAATTTACTGTAACATTAGTGCATTGCTGACTGCAGCTGGAGACTAGCGTTATCAGTTTTCGCTCTACACATAAAGAGCCTAATGGGCGAGCGGCGGTCGTACAGCTTCCGCTTTTCCATGGTTTCCCAAAATCTCACCAAGCGAATGCCGGGATGGTTGCTTCAAAATGCCATGGCCGAATTTCTTCCAGTTTCCTGTTCCTCATATTCTCTCGGCTCTCCAATGACCTCGTAAAGCCCAAAGGGAGAAAAATAAAGTGAAGTGGCTTGTTTCTGAAGACAAATTTACAACCATTGCTTGACGTGTTATATTTCTTTATAACTTCCACGATAAACGCTGTCACATTAGCAGAGGCATCTGCCAAACTGACATTTTTTGGTGTGGCTTTAATTCTCAAACAGTAATTTTCAATTATAGCGCATTCCCTTTGTTGTGGCTAAAAACATGTTAGTTTGTCAGGTAAAATGGAAGTACAGCGTAGGTAAGAGTGTGATTCGTGGTGATATGAGATGATTTGTTTGCTGTGTGCAGGCGGTGATCCGCAGCGGGATGGAGCGCAAGGAGGAGCAGTATGCGCCGCCGGCCCTGGCGCGCTTCTTCCACGCGCTGCCGCACCTCAACATCAGCCTGCACCTCGTCAACAACACCTTCGCGCCCGACAGCGACGTCTACCTAGAGGTCAGTACTGCCTGCTGGCATCAACTTCACACACACACTTCCGGCGTGCCGTTTTACTCACTGGACGATGTCTAGTTTCTTGGCTTATACATGGATTAGAGAATATCTGCACATTAAGAAACGTAGCGGTAGACATATATACCTCGAGTTTGTCTAAACAAAAACAATATTAGAAATTACATGAGCAGTATAGCGACATAAAAAAAAGACTCGTTTCACTTTGGTAATTTTCTGTTTGGGTTTGTGCTACTTATTATAAGGGCACAACGAAGAATATATAAAAATATTTTTATATAAAAGCAAGGGTGCTGGGCGCAGGTCTCTGAATAGTATTGGCGGTTTAATGAGACTGAATAGGTTCATAACATAAGATAGGAAAGGCAAGTTACGGAACTGAAAAGCACAGTCTTATTAACCATAGTCCTCACAGCACGACACGCTTTTTCACGTTAGAAACAAGTGTTTCACAAAACAGTACATCTCCTTTACTGTCACAGTACTTGCCAGATACCTAAAAATCTTAACAAGCAAAACCTTAATTTTAATGTTTTCTCACCCAGATTCATAAGTTTGTCATTATTTTGAACTCTTTACACGCCTTTATTCCTGCGTCCAAGTTTTCTAAGGATGGATGGTGAATATCGAGCCTGCGAACTGCCTGGTTGTTATTTCGATCACTTGCTCCCGGAAGACATTACCGCTTCCGCTCGCAACTATTTACGGCGCGGCGGGCCCTCGTCTCATTGCTTTCAAAAACAATCTTTCTGTTTCGAACACTTATCAAGACTTTCCAGTGAAAGGTTCAAAATGACTGCTGAATTAATCGTTTTGATAATTATATCTTACTTTTGCATCAGTCTATTGTGAAACGTGAGAAGCAAAGTGCTGTCGTCCATATTAGTTTTCAAAAATGTGATCAAACAAGGTAGAGTATACATGACGAATGAGATCTAATTGTCTTTGTGCAGTGCCATTGAAGTTTATCTTTATGAATGGCAGGTTTGTAATACTTGGAATTCATCTATCCACTCTCTCTAGTAGGGCAATACTTTTAGATTCTAGAATTAAAGCAACGGAGTATAAATATAGTTCGGTGTTTTGTTATACCATGACGCAGAAGAGCGTAGTACGTGATTTAAGCTGCCGGTGCGAAAGTATGTATTATTTTTTCGTTGGTAAAAACAAAGAATTTAGTTTCCGTCGTTAATTATTAGTGCTTTTACCTCAGAATCATCCGACGTTTATGAAAGAGGAATGACTGTTGGATACGGCCTGATTACTAGATTTACAATACGGGGATGTGCACAGATTTTCCGGTGTTGAATAACGTGCTTAGCTTCCCTACTTATGTGGCACTCTTATAAAGACTGTATGTACGACGCCTCACACCGGTGATTTTCTCTCAACAGTTGGTACACGCACATCATCAGTCCACTCATCAATGGCGGATACTTGCCTACTGCCACATCTATCATTTTATATATTGTTGAAAAGTACTTTGTATACCTAGTTATTATGGAAGATATTTGATGGTCGAAGGCCAAAAAATTGAGGTTAAAGATAGAAGAAACAGTTGGAAAACATCTTAACGGTGTTAAATAAAAGTGTAATTGCTAAAGGAAAGATGAGTTCGCGATAGTGACTAGAGTACAGCGCGCTGGGGTTTGCGGATTTAGATTTCAGTATCCCTAAGTTTCATCTGAGGCAATGAAGGTCAGTAATTATCTGCAATAAAACTTTCTTCAGTTAACATATTTTTTAAAAAAATGGATGCCTCAAGCGAGTGGTAAATGGTAATGTCTGTATAGTTTCCATGGTACGAGTGCTGCGGCGCTCTGCGAATAACTCGTATCTCGAGAAAGCTCTCATCTGCAATGCTAAGACATCGTGACGTAATGGCAGGAGCTTCATCTTTTGTTAGCGAGACGGTGACGCGGTTTATACCTCGGTCCGACCCCATATTTCACGAAATAACTCTAGGCCAATGCTGTGATGGCCATGTTTTTCTTCTTGCTCGCAATGCTCTCCCCGTTCTAATGATCTCATCGCCGCCGCAATTAAAGAACATGGTTGCTGCACACTGGTTCACCGCGAGGCATGCAACAGGAAACCTCCAAGTTGAGACTGTGCCCCGCATTTCTTTGTTCGGTATCAGCGACGGTAGCGAAATCTGCTCGCCCTGCTACGAGGGTTGCCTTTTAAGTTTTTACAAAAAGTGAAACAGAAACGAACAAGTTCGAAACAAAGTGATTTATTGCTTTTCAAAATATTCTTCCTTAAGGTCTATACATTTTTACATACGTTCAAACCAATTCTGGAAACATTTTTCCCACTGTTAATCTGATATTTCAGAAACATGGTTTTGAAAGTTTTCAACGGCTTCTTGAGGTGATGAAAATAGCTGTCCGCGCATCTTTTGTTTGATAGTGGGGAACAAGAAAAAGTCATTAGGCGATAAATCCTTCAAATATTCAGTTGTTTGACGTGCTTTGTGGGAGCTGGCATTGTCGTGGTGAAGAATGATGCGACGTTTTTTTGTTTTTTTTTTCCTTATTGCATCGAAGACCGTTGGCAAACAAACTGTTGTATACTATTCGGCATTAACAGTTCTTCGATCCTCTAATGGAATGGTTGCGACGTGTCCAGTACAACCGAAGAAACAAGCGATCATTTTCTTGGAAGTGCTCCGTGAACGAACAACTAGTTGGATTGGGTTCATCGTCAAACACCCAAACAGTAGACTGTTGTTTGCTTTCAGGTTCATAAGAATATATCCAATTTTCGTCTCCTGTAACAATGTTGTATACGGATTTTGAACGTCCTCGGTCGAATTTTTTCAACATTTCCTGACACCAATCAATACGACCCTTTTTGTGCGCTTTGGTCAAATTATGTGGAATCCATCTGGAACATATCTTTATCACACCTAAATGTTCATGCAAAATCGATTGTATTGCAGTCTGCGATATCCTAAGAGACGCCTCTATCTGTCTGTAAGTCACATGCCGATCTTCTTTGATCATGTTGCGCACAGCATCGATGTTTCTAGGAATGACAACAGATTTTGGCCGACCTTCTCGACATTCATCACTGATGGACGCACGACCATGACGAAATTCTGCAAACCAATTGTAAACAGCCTTCTCTGATTGTGCTTCATTACCAAAAGTTGCACGAAGCGATTCTATGCATTGTTGAGTAAGGCCTTTTTTTAAAACCATAAAAAATTATCCAACGTAAGCCTTCACGGGTGATTCCCATTTTTGAACAACTTGCTTCTTTTAAACGTTCACTATCAACAACTTACTCAGTCAATTTCTAAATTGCCACTGGCTTCACAGTAACAAACGTCATTGTTCACAAATACAGGGTGCCACAACTCATTAACGCCACCTATTGTTCAATTGTAAAAACTTAAAAGGCAACCCTCGTAGGTTCATCAGCACTGGTTTAGCAACACCGTCATGGACGAGACGGTGTACCGAGTTGCTTGCAAAACTACTTTTACTGTTGTTTTTGAATAAATATATAATTCAGATATTATTTTCAAACTTCTACGGTCACGTGAATTCACTAAAAGAACAAACTGTTTTTAAAGGTTCGCTGTTCAAGTTTTAGTTCACAGATAGTTACTGAGAAAATAATTTTTCGGTCGGAATTTATAATTTTTCAGTCACAATTTATATTTTTTAACACGCACATATTATTTCAGTAATACGTACTGGTGACCAAAACCACCACACGCACTGTTAAATTTGTTGATATGATTTTATTTCCAAAGTTGCACTAATTTTTTTTACCCACAGTGATTTTAATCGATACTCGCGGAAATAGTTTTTTTCGCGCTGTCAGTTTACTTTATTCATCATAAATTGATGCGAAACTTCCATGCGCTATTAACGTAAATACTCCTCATCTGGATCGCTATCTGCTACCGGTCTCGTCTTACTGTTATTGCACAATTAATCTCACGTGACCTTGCTTCAGTCAGTCAAACGGATCGTCCGAACACGTAACGTGTCTGCTTCAAATAAGTTCTAAACGCTCATCAATAAAATTGATGAATTAATGAAACCAACACTTTCACGATGGCTGAAACGAATTGCTCTGAAATGGACAGAATTTTAGACATCGTTCTCGACGACTTAAACACTGACTTCAGTATTCTGCAGGAGTATTAAAGTTGGGAAACAGCGGCTTGACGTAAGTCGGAAAGAAACAATTTGAGTTACCATCATTTACTATAGTGAAAGTAGTGGTGAGTTCTGTAGTGCGTAAATAAGAGTAACGTATCGTGAAGAATCAGACTAGTCATCTGCGGTAGCTACATCTCAGGAAGAGACTCGTGTCTGATTTGAGCTAAACAGTGCCTAACAGTTTGCTGGCAGTAAGATGTGTGTGGAAGCCACTAAGCTGATCTCGCAGTCTGTTCACCTTCCCCACGCGGAGAGGAACATTACGGGTAACAGTCTGAGTGTGACTTTTCGAGCTCTTAGGATCGGTGTTTGAAAGTTAGGGTAGGATATACGATATCAAAGGAAGTGGAAGTAAAAATGGGAGTGCCGCAGGGTAGCGTATTAGCACCATTGCTATTCATTATTCTAATGAATAATTGTGTGGATTGTTTACTATCTGAAATTAGATTGCTTGCAGATGACATAATGCTGTATAAAAGGATCAAAACGACAGAGAACTGTAAACAGTTGCAAGGTGATATGGACAGGATATCTAGTTGGGTTGGTAAACATGGGATGAAGATAAATGCAAAGAAGAGTCAGCGAATTAGATACACAAATAAAAAACAAAAGGTTAATTATGAATATAAGGTGGGGAAAGAATTGCTTGCTGAAGACTTGAAATGTAAATATCTTGGCATTACTTTTGATAACAAGCTTAATTGGGCAGGACACATTGGAAAGGTGGTAGGAAAAGGTTTCAAAGTTCTGCACTTCTTGGAGAGAGTGATGAGGGAATGTACGAGAGAAGTAAAGGAATTGGGTTACAAAACTTTGGTCAGACCATTGCTCGAATATGGTAGTGTAGTATGGGACCCACATTTTGCGTATCAAATACAGGAGTTGGAGAAGGTACAAAGAAGGGCTGTTAGATTTGTTTCTGGAAGTTATCGCAGAATGAAATCAGTGACAGATATCGTAAAGGAGCTCGAATGGGATTCATTGCGAGACAGGAGGAGGATGAGGAGGGTGATGGTAGTGTACACTGTACAGGGCATATACTGGCGATGAGGCATGGAAAGATATTGCAGTAGGTATGAAAAGTAGTTCATGGAAGAGAAAAGATGACCATGACCACAAGCTGGCACTCGATTTCAGGCACAAGGGTGTGGGAAGATTTTCTGTTTTAGGTAAGGGTGTCAGGGATTGGAATGAGTTACCAAGGGGAATGATGAATAACTTACCGAAACCGTTAAAAGAATTTAAAGTTGAAATTTATAGAGGGCAAATGTAGGTGGGTGCAGGATAGGAGGAAGTTGGATGTGTAGGGAAATTGCCACCGGAGCGTGTGCTCCTTTGCAATTAAATTAAATTAAATTTCACTCCACACGGTAGTTTGACCATTGTCAAAAATTCTGACCCATACATTCGAATGATGATATTTAGGAGGTTTTCGCCCTCATTTGGGCGAATGTTGGGATGATACCTCAAGAACTACATGTTCCACAGACAGAGTAACACAATCATCTAATATTTATGGGCTATGCTATTCTGGGTATCAGATAGTCGTAGGGCTGTTGTTAATGGGGAACAACGAGAAAAAAATGTATGTTAAACCACCAGAGACTTCAAAATCCATTTCTTAGACAAGTTCTAAATGCACCAAGATTCACGCCAGTAATAGATTTTTACGTCGCCACAAATATTACGTTCATAGAAGAAGAGATTATATACCAAACATAAAAAAATATATGGTTAATTAAATAGCCAGCGATATTTACAACCAAGGTTACAAAATTTATGGACAACAAAACTACGTCCATGACAGACATACAAAGTGCCATTTGCAATGTGACAAAATATTATGTGAAACATCAGACATCGAATAAATAAAACTTGTTCAAGAAAATTTAACTACAAAGATCAGGCTACATGAATACCTCTATTACATAGGTCACAGTTTCCCCCGAAAACGTTAAATAAACATTAAACTCAAAATTACCTGATTCAGGCAAAACCTAAAAGACAGCCAGCCGTAGAGGCATCGGATCCCTCCCTCCCCACAAAATATGTTTACACAAAAGATTTTATGATTCGCTATCCTTCATAAATGGTCTGGCAACCCGCTTTCAAATATACAGTCCTTTGTTAGACTCTTATGATAGCTGGGACTTATACGAACTCTTAACTTCTGCACTCCGTGGTTTGGTATCCACGTCAAAGTGTAGGTCCGGAATGAATGCGCGGCAGTCGAAAGTTTGTCACTTGGCGGTCCGACTACCTTCTTGGTTTCCTGGCCAGCAATACCATACGCACTTAATTATCCTTCCACGAGTTAAATCGTATTTTAGTAACTTCGAGGTCGAAATGACTTAAGTCATAAATGGAACTTTTTTATATCTAATCCCTATGGTGGTTTATAAATATAAACCTCGCTGTCGACGCACCATAAAATCCCAATAACAACATGCAGATATAATGGTGGTTCGCTAGAGAGACGATAATGAATTAATGTGTAAAGACAACAGCTGCTACCATATTGTTTATTTGTGACAAGTTGGCTACGTTGACGGTGATAACGTGATGCATAAGAATTGAGACCGAGCCTGCTGGACGAGCGTGGGTTCGATCACCAGGGCGGCCACGTCTCACGAAATCACTCGAGGCAAGAAACCAGAATAGTTCCTATATACGATTTCCTCCCGTTTCTCCCGGCTGTACTGACGTCGCTCACGATTCGTAAATCCGATTCTGGTCGGTCTTCATTTAAGGCCCATTCACACTAGCGGTCAGGTCAACTCAGCTCACGATCCAGGATAGCATTCACACTAGCTGACCGCTCAGCTCAGCTCAGGTCAGATAAAGTAGTAGACGAGGCCATTTCATCTCAGTTGCTCATAGTGAACGATGCCGTTTTCTACCCCAACATCAATTAAATCGCAATGATTTTAGATCAAGAGCCTAAAAATACGTAAAGATAAAAAAGAGGATGGTTCTTGGTGCATCCAGAGTTTCCAGCGCAAACAGATCAAGCGAAAAAAAGAATGGTTACTACCGGCAATGCCATGCGAGACGAGTTGTGGGAAATGCTTTTGATATTTTAGGGCTGAAATATTTCGATTTTTTTTGAAAAATTAATTCTGCACCAGGATTAATTGATAACATAATTTTAGCAACATGTATTTTGCACAATTATTTACGGAAGGATAAAATTTGATCCCATGTAGAAAGTGAATTTCAGGATGAGCGAGAGAAACCCTACTTTACAAATATTCTTAGTTAGTGTGCTAACGCTGGTACAGAAGCATTTGATTCAAAAAAATAAATTCACGATATTTTTAAAAAAATTTGGAAACAGGATCTTTATCTTGGCAGTACTAAAATGTGTAATAATATTTGAATTTATATTAAAGTTTGCCGACAATATAATAAACAAAAATAACATACTGTTAAAATATTTATTTTTTATTTATTACTCTTTTTTTTTCGCTTACGACCATAGCTTTCAGACGTTCGTCGTCCATTTGATCTGACCTGACCTGACCGTTGCTCGTTCACACTAGCGGTCAGCTCAGGTCTTGACGGTTGTTGTTCGGTGGCGGCGCGATCTTCAGATTGACCTGCCTAGCCCTGACCTGAGCGGACCGCGTAGTGTGAATGCTCCCATTGGATTACGTGTATAGCGATTTTTGACCTGAGCTGAGCTGACCGCTAGTGTGAATGGGCCTTTAAGAACTGGGATTGTAAACTGCGGGTTAGTCTCGCACGGGGGATTCTGTACGCAGATTTCGTATTAAATTTATTTCACTAAAAAGAGTTATTTTTAAATCAGTGGTCAAGGCACTTGCTTTTAAAAGTTTGAGTCTGGTTTCGGGTTCAAATCCCGGTGTGGTCATATGATCTACGCCATGTCGTCCCATGGCTAGGATTCCACATTAAACTGTAGGTCCTAGAGGAAAGGAACTACCCGTTCTCGCTCTGAATCAGTGGCTTGGTGTACCTCTCCAAACAACCTTCAGATTGTGTCGTACAGTAATTAGTTTTTATAGTTCGTTAAATGTTTTGGGAAATTGTCTTTTCAATGGCATGTATCAATCAAACGTAAAAATTTCAACTGAAAAAAATTGGATGTTTTCCAAAAACTAATTATTTTTAAGACATATTATCAGGTTCACGATACTGTCCAGCAAAATTATCAGATCAGTTATCTCAGTTGTTAAATTTTTCGAAAACCATAAATTCCAGAAGGATTGCTATATTTTAGCAGGCTATGTATCTGTGTTAATTTTTAAACAATTTTCCTATCAGTAGTTTCGAAAATAGAGGGAAATGGTATTTCTTAATGACTTTTCTACAAAATCTTCCACAAATGAGTGAAAAAAATACAATTCAAATATCTTGAAAGTCGGCGGGTTGCCCGTTTTTATTTGATACCCGTAAAGATAATCCAAAGCAACTATTGTTCAGCTCACCATCAAACCTGGTATAATTATGACCATCCACTCGATTTTTCGAGATTTTATATTGTAATCTTGTTAAGGTTTATAGGAACTGAAGTACAGCCCAAATACAAATTTCAAAGTTTGTTATGTGGGCGTGTTGGGAACCGTAAAAATAAGAGCACTAATAACTGAATGCACACAATGTCTTTTTCATTTGTATTGTTCATGTTATTGGAAGTTATATCTGTGCTAATCAGAATGATACAGCCATTTGAGTTAGTGGTGTCACCTGGATTTTGAGGAAGCAGGTGCTGATTAAGCTGCAGACACGCAGAGCGTAGCGTTGCATTATTAATGCCAGACGGCCGGCCGTCCAGCGTGCGTATTGATCGGGCTGACTCGGACACAGTCGGCTCTCTCCGCCAAAACATTCCACACGTCCTCTACTACACTCTCTCATTTGCTATCAACAAAGAGCTGCGAGGAAGTTGTTTTCGTTTACTTTGGAAACCTTGGAAATTTTCACTTTATTTTCGGAATCATCACATCAAGCAGTCATACAATGGAAGATTAATCGGTACCATCTAGGTAATGGTATGCCATCCTTAGAACACAACTTGAATACATTAAATATTTGTTATATTTCGGCACGGGTACTAATTTTAAATTTCGAACACAATTTTTTAGGCTAGTGGCTAATATGATTCGTGGCTGCAGAAGTACCATCCCAGCCATGCCTTAAGTCTAAAGTATAGGATCACTCCCTTATGAAAAGTTTACGTGAAAAATTATGAATACTGCTGTTTATAATTTAACGAGTTGTTCTACAGAGAAATTAAAATTTCCTAAAATTATCGCTTTTAATTTAACTATTTTGGTTCCTAGCATCCTCTGTGGCATCACCTGGATACCAGTAATCCGGACTTTATAGGTTCAGTCAATATTCAATGAACAGCAAGCCAGCAAAGAAGATAATTAAAGGGCGCGTAATCCTACAGGTAGGCAGAAATCTGCACCGATACGGTATTCCAAAAGCACCAGCCCGTCAGAGAGGAACCACAACTACACTCGTGCCGGCACAAGGTTCCTTTCGTCAATGGAGAAACTAGCCTCAAATGCCCGGCAACGTAGTGTTTTGGAAAGTTACTTCATCGCAGTTTGCTAACTAACGAGAATAGTTATAAAATAACGCTTAACGAAATAAAACTGTTACTAAGCATCTGGTAGTAACATCTTTGGCCGCAATTAGTTCGGTACTGAATGCCGGGAACGTGACGTCCCAGCGTTACGAGCACTTTGACTAAGTTTAGCCTTTTACTAGTGTCGATGTATTAATAAAACACTAAGCGTACTAAAATAAACCTAACGAATGTGAGAAAGACAGCAATATTTTAGGGAAATATGTTTTAATTTTTAACACGATATTAATTTTTGCGTGTTTTATTTCAATACTAGCTTTTCCCGGCATGCGTTGCAAGGCCTATTTTTATTTATTAAATGGGTACGCATATAGAAAACAGACACATTAACATGTACCAAATAACTGAAACACTCATTCAACATGGCATGGTTTGCTTTAAATTATGTGTGCAAAGTTCCTTAAAAACCGGATAAAAGAACATTGACAAAAACAATTAATGGGTGGAGAGAGTAAGAGGGGTTGGATTTCTGAAAATCTGATTTAGACATTGTTTTTCTGTTTTGAAAGAATACGTGTAAAATGTTCCGTCGATATGTGATAAAAATTGTGGGTGTGTAAAGAAAACATTGGCAAAAATTATGGGGATGGGAAGGGGGAGAGGGGTTGGGTTTCTGAAAACCAAATGTTGACAATATTTTTTTGTTTATTTCAAAGTATACGTGTGAAAAGTTCCACCGAAAACTGATAAATGTTTGTTCTTATAAAATTAATGGTTGTGAAGGATGATTTTTTTGTTTTCAGAAACCTTGCACGCGTGCACACAATAACCCATCGTAATCGGATGAATGGTATAGAAAACGAATTTACAAACATACATTCATGTTTATATATAAGATTGTACCATAACCACATTTCTATTAAATTGGCAAAAGACTTGAGCTGAGGGAGCGAGTGGAAAAGCCACATACGTGTATCTATACGAAGAAACACTTTCTGGTTAATACAATCATGCCTTTTGAAGCGTCTGACCTTGTGCTTAATTAATGTTCATAAGCGAATGTTACTGCTGTTGGGAATGGTTTTCTTATCATTTGGAAAAGCACGGTTGGTGATGTGAGGTTAATGGAGGTAAGAGCATAGTTTTGTGAGAGTGAATTAACTTAGCACTGATGTGCTCGTCTAAGAGAATTACCACTAATCTTGAGTCTTCAAGAAAAATGTTTAACTTTTACCAAACTTTACTCAAAATCTTGCATATTGAACAGAAATCGAAAGATGTCGAGCGAAGATCGGTCACCCAGGTACTTAATTTTATCCTTGGAACTACGCTATTAAGGACGGCGCATTCTAACAGTATTCCTTATACAAGATACATTTTGCTGTGGTGCGTAAGAATATTTTTGTATTGTATGACATATATTAAATGTGTTTTTTATGATAGTTCACCTCTCAGAGAAAAGCTGGGTACGTGAATACTTCTCACAGGTATCTGTTATTATATGGATAAATAAGTCTTCTGGAGCGTATATTGTAGCGATTTTTAATTGCAATGTAGTCTTCACCTTTACGGGGATTTTTAATTATTATTATTTTTTGGAAGACATCGTATAATGTAAAGAATTGCTTGTAAATCTGTTTAATAGTTGTATTACGCATTTAATAGTCTCGTGTAATACTTTTGCTACGAACTTTAATTATAAGAGCAGTTTATTATACCTATATATTGGTGACCATCTTTGAAAGGGAAAAAATCTTTCATCTGCACCAAACGTTTAGTACTGAAAAGTGACTATATTGTATATAAATGGGAAAGATTATATTGAAGTTGATATATGTATACACACAATATTTATTATTGTTGTCCGTAGGATATAGAAGTGTAGACGAGTGTCTTAGCTTTCATAGGAAATGTTTCACTCCCAGTAGCTTTCGGACAGTGACAGATTATCAGAACTTGAAACACGAACTTTTGAATTGTCGCAATAATTGCCGGATTTAATGCTAGACGCAGAGTCTGAAGCGATAGCCATGGGCGCCCATATGATACTTTGTAGGGGGGGGCCAAGACCTGATCGATTGGGGTATTTTTAATATCATACCTATACTGAAATTTGTTTTGCTGATTCCCCCCCCTCCCTTCCCCCCCCCCCCCCCCGCGAAAAAAAATTAATTAAAAAAATTATTGCTTACTAAATTTTCGCTGTTCATGCGGTCAAACTTCAGCATATGCCATGACGTTTTAACTTATTACTTTTTAACTATTGACACACTGCAGAGAGTATCTACATATACTACTGAATGCTTCAACAAAATTACATCACCCCGCGACACATAGTGCAGGAATTAGGACGTGATAGATACATACACGCTTCAAAAACTATCTTTTGTTTACATTGGAATGCAGTAAACACAACATCATGTCTGACGTTTTAATTTATCACTTTTTTGCTACTAAAAGATATTCAAAACTTATTTTACATATGGCATATGTCAATGTATACGTGCATGCACCTGCACAATTATATCGCTGTACAGTAAATAGTTGAGGATAGATGATGTCATAAATAATGATATGCGCCAAAGACGTGTTTTTCCTAAAAATGGAGCGAAAATTACCCCTCAAATATTCATCCAGTGTTTCATTATGAGAGCACTTCCAACAAACTTTAAGCACAATTTCAGTAATGTTTCAAACATTTTCTCACTTACATGTTTATCATCAAGAATTGCTGAATTAGAGCGCGCCGCGCTATCCTATGTCTCTCCCTCTCTCTCTGAATAGGGTAGGCACTTTAGTTAGAGCCTATACGAGAAACCTAATTTAAAACACCATGACTGCGCCTCATGTGAAGTATTGCTCAAAAGTGCTCTTTTACGCCAACCAGGAGCAAATTGAGAAGTTACAAACAGGGCAATGCGAACTATATTGCATTGCGATATATATACACCAACGCGGGATATGCGTAACGTTTTAAATTATTTTTCTATTAACGAGCGAATAAAGCGATATATTTTAATATTTATTTTTAAAATGGTACGCGGAATAATAACTCCAGAAATGTGCGATCGGGTGGAATACGCAGGAAATCGGACAGGGAGAGTTACACAACAGAGCAATCATATTGCTCTGCCGTTTAAACGCACCTTGTCCAAAACAAAAAGTTTTGTACAAATTTTACTAGTTGAGAAAGCTAAATAAAATGATTTCTTTCTCTCTACCTTTTGTTTCTACTATTTTTGTTGAATGGGGAGACCACGTGGCCGACCTCGGCCGCGGCTTTATACTGGCCCTTTTATAACAAAACAATAACACGTTAAGTACTATACTGAAACCATTTAATATTTAGCAACATAAATGCAGAAGCAACTTTAATACAGAATGCAAACTCAAAATACACACCTCAGACGATTTTACACTAGTAGTGATTTAAAAAGCAAACTGAAATAAATTATTATACATTGGTTGGTTTATGGATTTAACACTAATATTTATGTGAAAAAGCAAACTGTAAATTTCTTTTCTTCTTGCCGAACATGTCAATCACTTTGTCCTGGAAACCAGGGTTTTCCGCTCTTTTCCTGTGAACACTAAGAAGGCACAAGCTGGACAGACGGCCCTCGCCAGTAGTACTTCTCAGCCATGTCTTCACTCTACGCAGTGTGCTGAAAGAACGTTCTATGGTGCAAGTTGTGGGGGGTATGGTCTGGTAGAATACAAGCAATCTCCTTACAGCTGGGTAAACCATAGTTTCTGCAAGTATATCATTGAGCTTTGTTTTTTCCAAACACTCCTTATTTGTCCAAACGTCAAACCATAATCTGGCTTCTGCTTCCAAGTTGTATATTTGGTAAAACCTTTCCAAACTTTTTATATCTCTCATGAAATCTTCTTTCTTCTCCTTTTTCATTAAATGTGGGTGAAGAATCCCACCTTTGAATGGTATGTCTTTGTCTTTTTCAAATCTTGTGACTTGTGATAAGTGACGTGATTATGGAATCCATGTACGGATTGTAAATTGCCACCTTGAAATAGTCTTGGGGTGATGAGTAATGGACATTCACATTGCATCTGAGGGTCTGCCTTCCAGTCAATCTTGGGATTTTTACATCTATGTCAAGTTCCTTACAATCTTCTTTCACTGCCTCGAAAATGTTTCTGAATTCGTCATCACTTTCTCTCTGCTTTTGAAAATTGGCTATCAAGTCGGTGTTGACGAATCTGTAAACTGTGTGGAGATCCATATCAGTACTCTGGAGTTTGTTCACTATTGGTTCCAGATATGAAGAATACCGTCGATATAATGTGTAGACAAACGATAAATGTAGTTGATGATGTTGCACAATCAAGTTGGCTGGCACGTGATCGAGTGTCTTGATTGTATTCACTGTTATATGCCAGGTGATTCAGACTATACTTTATTACCAAGAAGTTTTCTTTGAATATCCTGATTGATTTATATTTATGGGACCATCTAGTTTCACAAAACAGTGGAATGTTAGGTATTGTTTTCCTACGCAATAGACTTTCTCTATAGAACCTAATAATAGGTATGAAAAGCAGTGCATGGAAGGGAAAAGATGACCATGACCACAAGCTGGCACTCGATTTCAGGCACAAGGGTGTGGGAAGATTCTCTTTTTTAGGTAAGGGTGTCAGGGATTGGAATGAGTTACCAAGAGAAATGATGAATAATTTACCGAAAACTTTGAAGGAATTTAAAGATAAAATTTTTAGAGGGCAAAATGTAGGTGGGTGCAGGATAGGGGGAAGATGGGTGTGTAGGGATATTGCCACCGGAGCCTGTGCTCCATTGCAATTAAAATTAAATTTTAAAAAAAAACTTCTTTTATCGTTCCGATTGTGTTACGAATTTCCTGGACACTGTTAAGATCATTGACAACTAAGTTCAGTCTGTGCGATGCACAATGAAAATAGACAGCTGAAGAATACTTCTCTCTGATCCTGGCCTTTACTCCAGTTTCATGGCCTGCCATTGTCGAACAGCCATCAAAGTCAAGGCCAATCAGCTTATTCATATTAAGCCCTAATTTTTCAACAAAATTTAAAATAGACGAAGAAATTCCTTCAGCATCCAATGTAATAAGCTCCGTAAACCCTAAAAATTCTTCTTTTACTGTAAAGTTATCTTTCTCGTCTACAAATCGTACTCCCACAGACAGTTGCTCTTTTCCACTAATGTCAGACGTTTCATCTGCCAGTAATGCAAACGCTGATGATCTGTTTACCTCATCAATAATCTCGTTTTGTATCACGGAGCCACATGTACTTATTAAATCGTTTTGCGCTCTGTGTGATGTATATTTCGCTTTTCCACAATAGTTTTGCATATGATCCGCCAACACTTTGTCCCCCGCACTTACTCTAAACAAAAGTAAATCCTGAAAGTTTCCTTCGTTGAATTCTTTCCTCTGATGGATATGTCATAAGTGCCACAGAAAATTAAAGTAGCAAGAATTGATTTCAGTTTTTTTCTGTTGGTATTTACAAGCTCCATGATCCCACTATCTAACTGTTCGATCACATTTTTCTTTCTCATTTCTAAGGACTCACAAAAGCTTTAAGCCTTACTCGTAGATTCTAGATGCCAACTGCTCTTTTCATGGCCTCGAGCATCTTCATGAAAATGTTTGTAATCTTGATGAGCCTTTATCACGAAAGCACCAAATATTCCTCTTTTTAAAACAGGTTTGAAAAGACTTCAAAACTTACAAAGGCCCCCCTTCAACTTGGGCGAGTATACTAGCCACGAGTACTTTTGTAGCCAAGTTTTTTGAAAAGGCCTTTTGATAGTTTTTTTCTCATCAATGTCCATTTTGAAATCATAAGTCATATTTAGAGCACTTATGTTTGTTATTAATTGATACTTGACTTCGTCTGACACTGAATCATTTATGTATTCACCTAAATCAAAGCTGTGATTAACTGTTAATGAACTACTAACGAACTCTGGATTGTTAACGGTGGAAACCGAAGCGGGCGGGTTGACGTCATCCATGTCAGTAGCATCAGGAGTAATGATATCAGCAGACTCAGGGCTAATGGTGGAAGGACATTGTTGCAACGTGAAGTCAGGAGTTGGTGTTGAGAATTTAGAAGTAGTTGTGGGACGCACGTTCGAAGGTAATGGATCTGGAACTTTTAATGAGTCAGCAAGGTTCCTTTTCTGTGTAGCAGTATCACCTTTTTTTCCAAAGAAATTCCTGATATCCATCCCTGAAATAAATATTTCTGACTCGATTAGGTCAGAACGAGTGAGCCACTATTTTGCAAGATCAATGTGACAGTATACTCACCAAATATTGAGAGAAAAGGTGAAGCCTGATACTGGCAATGAATAAACATGGTGGTATTGCCGGTTGAGAGTCGACAGGGGCAAGATCAAGGTTGTGACGATGTCTCTTCCTTTCTTCAAACCACTGAAGAACGACTTTTGGGATATATAGCAATGTCGGCGTATATTGCATATATGCACTCGGTGGCTCACGTCGACTGCGAGCGCGACGTACAACATAAAGTGTTTCCTAGCGTAGCGCGAAGGTATAATAATATTGCTTGATTGGTGGTTGATTTGAACCAGCATTATACGGCAGTTATCCTAAACTAGCAAGTAAATACTGTATTATTATATATCAGATTGACTAAAAGAATAAATAAAAGATAGTCGCTTGTATAAAACAAAATAAATAAAGCAGTTAATGTTGTAACCGTGAACACTATATATATTCCCCGAGAACTAGGGGGGGGGGGCCGCGGCCCCCCCCCTGCCCCCGGGCATGGGCGCCCATGGCGATAGCTAGTTGCGATAGGAACGACTTGCTCGCTCGCTTCACAGGAACCAGCGCGGCGGTGAGATGTATAAAAAGCAAACGGGAAGTGGATCCTTCATTTCAGTGGCAGCTGTCGGCTTTTGTATTGTAAATAAAGTTTCTTGAATGTTTTTTTAGCTTACAACATTTCCTCAAGAGCGTTCTTGTTTAGACTGTGGCTTTGGTGTGAAACAGCTGTTCCTTGTGCCTCTTTCGTCACATACAGTTAGCGGAGGCTCCACACACTGGGGCTCCACTGTTGGAGGGTACCTCGCTCGGCCCGCAAGCGTTCCCGCGAACACACACTTGTTAGTCCATACATTGACTTAATCGAACTTCGATTCCCCTTCGCATCGCTGAGAGCTGTTCAGACACTCCTGCTGCGAGCTAACTGCTGGATAGTGTTATAAGATGTCGACATACTGTATCGTCTTGCAGGTTGTTCGGAAACAGAGTAGGTGTACACTATTACACTGTCACCGCTGGATGATGAAGACGATAGAACACATTCTTGAAATGCTGAGTTTTTTTGTTAATTATGTGAACTCAAATTAGGAGAGGAGCTCTGGCGAAATTTCGCCAAATCTCATTTAAAGGGAGGGGGGTGAATAATAATCTCATGTCAACTTTTTGATTCAGAGAATATACAATATTACAACATACAAAATTTCTTTTTTCTCCTATTTTACATAAAAAATGTATTATCTAGAAGACATCTGTGTTAACTGTTAGGTACTTAGTGGCATGAAGCAAAATACATGAAAATACCAAATAAATTTATTTATTTAGTAATAATGTTACTCTCACGTGAAGGGGGTCTAAACTTAAAAAAAAAGAGCCCTCAATTAATGGTCTTCCCCAAACACCATTCGGTAGCAAAACCACGAAGACTAACCTAAAAAAGACTATCGCACCCGACACTTTATTTCATACTACTCTCATACAGCATCGTTTTATCTATGTATGAAGAGGGGATTGATTATATCTGAAGTGTGCGTTTAATCGCTAATGAGTTACATCTTTCACTGATGCAGGTTCGCTGGCTAGGTATCGCTCCAGCGTGACACTCGCCGCGGATGTTACCACGCTTTCTGACTCGGTTGTTGTTTGCATATTCCTGTACGACTAGGGTGTACTTGCGTCGACCGTAGAGACGCCATCTATAAAGAATGAGTATAGCGCTAGATAACTTCGATGACTTGTTTTTCCTTACCAGGACGACCGTACTTGGAGACATCCAGTCCAGCGCCAATTCGCACATGATGTTCATTACGGGCAATTTCAGAAGCCTGCCAAGGCCTGTGTGACACTGGTTTTTCGCAGTTATCCATATCCTGTCCCGGTCCAGCACTTAAGATTTTCCAAGAGGATAATGCTTCCATGTCAATAAACTACTACTTCACGCAAATTCCATCATGGTTCACACATCTTCATCAAGAATGTCCTATCAATAACTTACTACTACAGAAAAAAAAGAGAATGCAGAAATTCCAACAACATTTAGTGCGTTAGACGAGTGTGTCATTAAAAATAAAATAAAAAAATCTATCATTTCACTTGGCGCCGATTGCAGAACTGCTTGAGCAACATACAAAACGGCATTTCAAAGCAAAGGATTTTAGTTCTCACGTAGAGCTCAATTAAATTATTCTACTATCCGCTTTGACATTACTGCGATTTTTAAACAACCCAAAGATAATCACACGTTCAGAGCACAATATCAGTAAAGTTTCTTTGCAATCTATGGAAAGTATGGCTAACCTACACTGAGCGAAATCTTTGCTCACAATGTAAACAGCGCCTACGCGTACAATAGACATGAAGGTTAAGTTCACGTATCATGTATACTAACAAGTGGAACGCGAAAGATTATAATAGTCTGCCTTTGGAAATGACCAATGGTCGCAAACAAATAAAGTTATATATAAGGATGCACTGCGGTTGCACTTGAGTTCTCGAGGAAAAGTAGGCCAAAATAGTAGTACTTAGCTTTGGTGAAAGGTGCATGATGAGCTGCAGCATGTAGTTAATCCACCATTGAAGTAGGCTCGGAAACATCTGTTGGTTCGGAAGCATCTGCTCGCTCGGGAGGTCATCCGGCCGCATCGTTCGTCGATCAGCTGTCGGACGAGTACCCGCCCCATCATGTCTAGCCGCTGGTACAAACAGGAGTGGACCCACGACGAAATCCGTATGGTATGTTGAAAAGTTGCTCATGCTGGTAGGAAGTGTCGTCGCACTGATGTCGCATGTAAGGATTGCAATCCCGCAGTGTTTTCAATCCCGCGGGATCCGTGCGGAATTTGCGCCAATCCCGCGGGATCCCGCGGAATCCGTGCGGGATTGGTACAAACAGTTTTTCAACGCATATATTTAAAACAGTTACTTAAAACGTTAATAAATTAAATAATAATTAAATTAATATATAATTTTAATGTTAAATGATAAAAATTAACAGTTAACAATATTTTGATTGGCAAAATTACATTAAAACTTTTTAGCGTGTCTTAAGTGTATTTCGAGGTTTTACATTTTTTGTTTTTTAATCTAAACCAATTTTTAAATAAATAATAAAAATGGAAAATATTGAGTCTTAGGTCATATTATGGGCTTTACAATACATCACATAAGTTTAAAAATATGGTTTGCTTACCAAAGTTGTTTTTTTTAAAAAAAATCTAAATAAACGTTCCATAACACCGAGAAAAGCATTCCATTTTACAAAGTGAAGTGAACATACTCTGTAAAGTGTAGTCTTTGCTCAGAACAAGATCTCGTAACTTTTTGTCACTGCACAAGCACGAGACTTGGCCTTTTTTTTTCGTGATTTATTATTATATCTCCTGATTCCTTGATTGATATTACAGTTGATTCAATGTTATTAAAAGAAACTACTCACCAACACGTAAACTGTCAAGTATTTCAGATTTACTTATGTGGCGTAACGACGTTTTTAGAGTGGAAATTATTGTTTTTTTTAGTAAGAAAGGAGACTTTCTCGGCGAATGATTGCAGTGAAGTCCTCATAGGTTGTATCTCCGGATTTCATTGTAAAAACACGAGATTTCACACGTGAGGGAGACGGCGGAGGCAGCCGTCGAAGTATGGTGTTCCTACAACACAATTCGTCGATACACCCATGAAAATTTCATTATAACTTTCTTTACCTTTAGTCGAAATAATAACAAAGAGAAGAGGCATTAATCGAAAGCCTGAGCGGCACATGTAAGCAGGTGGCTTTCGTCAAAGAAACGCATTGAGGCAGCGGCCAAAACAACAAGGATATACAATTTCCTTTTGATAGCTGTTAAATAAATAGGTACGCCATGGTTAAAATTACGATAACATTAGTTTCATATCAACGAATAAGCAAATTTTCAGCCGCAAATAAGGAAATTGTCACAATTACTTTATTTGCAAATACAGAAAATGGGAATAATGAAACCGTGAATAAAAAGCTGTAACCGTGTAGTTCAGATAACGTGTGCGACACTTAAAAATAATTATATAGTTAGAAAATCGTACTAAATACGCACCATAACTCAAATTACAGAAACGTGTACTCGAAACAAACGTAAGTTTTGATGAATTTACTTACTTACGAATGACGTGAGTTGACAAAAACAAACGCTTGTTCACATGAGTCGGATGCCAACTGCTCTGGTACAGGCAAACAGTGCAAAACATCTAACAGAGACCGAGTGGGGCAGCGAGTCACGCAGACTTGATACGCGTTTCCGCCGGATTTTGCGGATCCGCTTAATTTTGTGCGGGATCCGCCAGACTGTCTAATGATGCGAGATTGCGGGATCCCGCTTTGCTGGATTGCAATCCCTAGTCGCATGCTGGTGTCTTGTCACGTACAATACTGACTTCCACAATTTCACTCGTTGCACCAAAGTCACTCGCCTGGTTCCTCCCTCTTCACAGTTCGTAGTTGACGAACACGAGCCTAACAATCCTCATGTAAGGGTGACTAAATAAAATCTTCATGTCGCTTGTTTCGGCGGAAGTCGGCAAATTTTAAAAAATTTAATGAAGAGGAATAAAAAAAAGCCGAGGCTGAGCCCCGATAGAAAAATTATAAGTCCATAGTCATTGATGGCACAACTCACGGGCGTTGAATCGCCCATGCTGTGGCTCAAAAGTTACCAGAAGTCTTCTTGGTTGACCGACACACACTACACTAGCGCATGATTAACTCCGCGACGTATGACCAAAGGATAAAAGGCCAAAATACCTCAATTTATACTCTCTGCCGTATGCTAACTGTGATCTCCCACTTAACAAAAAATAGTCTGAAAAAATTTAATTATCGTTAATGTTCAAAATTTAACAGTGTGTTGTAGCCTGGCCCTTATGGTTTATTAAAAGTATGATGACTATAATTCTAAATTAACGCGCTTCTTGTAAATAATTAAAGTGTGCGGGCGTAATGGTAATGGATTTCCTAAAACCAGTTGGTGAACCCCGAGTTCTTTCTTAATTTTTGCAATTCCTGCTGGACTACAAATTATCGTGTTTAAATTAGTGTCAATATGTTGTGTGTTTGCTCCTGATTTCAAAAATGTAACTTTTATAATTATTGATGGTGTATTAGAGAAGTTATGTGTCTTGCAAAAATCATGGTTTATACCTATTGGACATATTAGAAAACTCGGTTTCTGGTTAATAATTATTCAAGTGTGGTTTATATCGAAAAAGTGTTATTAGCTGAATTTTCCTTTTATTTATTTACGTGATTTAAAAGTTGTTTTGTTTACGGAAATGGTCTTGTATAATCGCAGTTTAATTTTGAAATTACCACGTTTTTATTTACGTTATTACTTGAAAATTGATTTAATATCTCTTCTACTGCATGGAATGTTTTGAAACTTTAATATGTTGTACTAGATTCTTCAATCTTTCAGGAAATTTACTTTTTAGTTCGGGAAATTATCGAAAACGTGTTGTTATTTAATGCTGAGAATGCAAGTGTATCTAACGAAGTGTTCAAAATAATATTTACTTTATTTACACAGCCTGAAACTACTGAATTTTAGTGAATTTAACTTTCTTTCGGATTATTATTATAAAATTACTTTGCTGCACCGAAAAGTGTTGAGAATTAGTGGAATTATCACGTAGCCAGAATCGACTGTTTACAAATTGGATAACTGTGGATAACATTAGCTCAGGTTAGTTCAAAGGTTATTTACTATTATAAATTGTATATTTAGAACTTGTATTATATGTTGAGTGACTTTACTGTTTTTAGATCGGCTTATTTACTGAGTTAGGTTGCAGTATCGGCTTCTGCATGAAACGTCTCTCTCATATCCTGTAGTTGCTAACTGAAAAATGTTATTTTTACTGGAAGTTTTACTCCCTCCCAAGAAAACTAGAATTTACCTAAATGCTCGTTGACACCAGTGAAGCAGTTTCTCTCTGTGCTATGTACTGCTGCTATCTAGGGGCTTAGCACTGAAGTGTCTTATACGCGCGACTTTCAAACTTATTACTTTTGTCCTTCAAGGGTCAAATTAAAAAAAAAAAAAAATGTTCTTAATCTATTATGTTGTCTAAGTGGAGACTTTAATCTTTAAAATGGTACCTCATTTACAGATTTCGGTAAAGTATCAGGGGAGATAAGCGGATCGTAACCAAAAAGAAACACGTTATGGAAATAATGATTATTTTGCCTTGTAAGGGTCGAATTGCGAAAAATTTCTTTTTTAAAATACAATGTGACACTAAAGCGGAGATATGGAGCACAATTTCTCCAGTTCGATTAGATATCAATGGAAATAAATGACTCGTGACACAAAAATACGTAATGGAAATAAGTAAATTTTTGCCCTTTAAAGGACAGATTCCGAAAATATGCTTTCTTATAGTGTGATGTGCCCACAGCGGAGACTTCAATCTTTAAAATGATACCTTATTTATCTATTTTGGTTAGATTATTAGGGAGATAAAAGGCTCGTGAGATAAAATTGCCTTGTCCATTGATAAATTCCCTTTAAGGGATGTACCGGTATTAAAAAACAAAATATTTCTTTATACATAATGTCACCAAAGCGGAGGAGACATTACTTTTTATAATGCTACTTCATTTATCGATTTTGGTTAGTTATCCATGGAGATAAATAGCTCGAGACACAAAAAACGCATTTTAGAAATACCGATATTTCTGCCCTTCTTTAAAGATTAAATTCCGAAGACTTCCTTTCTTAAAATATGATGTGACCACAGCGGAGACCTTAATCTTTAAAATGATACCCCATTTATCTATTTCGGTTAGATATTAATGGAGATAAATGGCTCGTGACACAAAATTGCGTTGTAGAACTATTGATACTTTTTCTCTTTAAGGTTTGAATTCTAAAAAATGTTTTCTTAATATATGATGTCACCAAAGCGGAGACGTAACTCCTCATAATTCTACTTAATTTATCAATTTCGGTTAGTTATCCAGGGAGATAAATGGCGCGATACACAAAAAACGAATTTTAGAAATATTGACATTTTTGCTGTGTAAGGGTCGAATTAAGAGAAATTCCTTTCTTAAAATATAGTGTGAGCACGATGGAGACCTTTAATAAGATACCTCATTTATCTATATCGGTTTGAGATGAAGGGAGATAAATGGCTCGTGACACAAAAACGTGTTGCAGAAAAATTGATACTTTTGCTCTTTAAGGATCAAATTCCGTAAAATTCCTTTCTTAAAATATGATGTGACCAAAGCGGGGACCATAAGCTTTAAAAAAACACCTCATACATCGATTTCGGTTAAGAGATAACGGCTTGTGACAAATAAAACACCTTATAGAAGTAATATATATGATTACGGAACTACAGGAAGAAAAAGTAATAAGCGTTCTTTACGCAACGTTAAATTATAATACAGTACAGATGTTGGGAGTAGCTTTTTTACGCTCCTTGGTGTGAATATCCACATGCTTAGTATGTAGTCACAACGCACAAAGTTGTAATCTTTCCTTTCGTTGACAGATTTCGCTTTTGTTTGTCAACGTCTGTTCTAGGCAAAACCTCTTGAAGCATAGATGTTAGACATCGATGATTCATTGTGCAAAGAAGAGCAGCTAGATTTGTTTGTACAAATTATCGCAGGACCCAGTCAGTAACTGATATGATAAAGGAGATGGACTGGGACTTATTGGGGGAAAGGAGGAGGGTGAAGAGTGCTGGGAATGTATAGGACAGGGGTGGCCAACTTTATTAGACCCAAGATCTACTGTTAGCTGACGAAACCATGTGCGATCGACCAATGACGTAATTCTTGAAATTTTAAATGAAACAGTATAGTTCAGCACACAATTTTGTTGTATTTTTATTTTATTAAGATGTAAAACATTAAACTGGAAATTTTTGTTAGTAACTACTTAGTGAGCATTGCGTCTGAGCATCTCCCACTAGATTAGCAAAATCAGGTTTGTAGTTTTAAATTGCCAACCTCACAGAATCCAATGTATGGGCGTCTGCCAAGCGAGAACGGTGCTTATTTTTTGTTTGTTTTAAGTAGGAAAACCCTGATTCACATAAATACATTGAACCAAAACACGAATGAAGTTGTTCAACAAATTTATTTAAATTTGAATATTTCTCGTTGGAAACCAATGCCCAGAAATCTAGACCTGAGGGTGACCTTGCTTTTAGAAATATGTTGCGGCGTGGAATAATAATTTCGTTTTGAAATATCATGTGGTCCATTTGAAATGTATCTGCAAATTTTTTAGCTATTTCATAGATATCATTATGATCAATGGAATTATTAAACGGATAACTTATGAATTCCACCAACTTCTCAATATATTTGAAATCACCAAAGCGAATTTCGAAGTCTGATACCACTGCCTTAATTTCTGTCGTGTACTTGTCAAGAATGGAATTGTAGGTAGGATGTTTTTACAAATGATCCTTGACGTTTACAAAATGTTGAAATTTTTTATGTTCGATGTCAACTATTATAGACGCTGTTTGACTTTAGAATGCTGCAATAGAACTTATAATTTCTATTAATGTTTTATTCTTGGCTTGTAGTTCCAGATTTAAAGTGTTCAGTTTTCCGGTAAAATCTGCTAAATGTGCTAAATCATTTTGCCAGTCTAAATCATGCAGTTGCCGATAATCAACACCCCTACCTTCTAGAAATTTTATTATTTCGTCCAGTAGATCTCGAAATCTTTTTCAAAAACTTACTTTGACTTAACCACCTTAAGTCAGTGTGCAATGCCAAATCTGGTTCATTCACATCTAATTTCTGTATAAATTTTCCTTTTATGAAATTTACAGTCTTGAAAGAAATATCCATTACATGTTTTGTGTTAAGTCTCTGACTTGCCAGTACTTGCTGATTAATTATGCAGTGGTAGCTAAGGAAGTCTGGAAATTCTTCGTCTTTGTGGCAAAGAGCAATAAAACCATTATGATTACCTGTCATTACAGAAGGCCCACCAGTTGTCATTGATAGGAGTTTATACAAAGGTAGCTTAGTCTTGCTAATATATGCTTTGAATTCCGTGAATATATCAGGGCCAATAGTTTTTCCTTTTAAGGAAATCGTACTTAGCAGTTCTTCTTTCGTCGATAAATCATCGAAGACCATTCGAATAAAAATAAGTAATTGTTCAGTATCAGAGATATCTGTTGACTAGTCAAGTTGTGGCGAAAAAGCAACGCAGTGGACGATATCTCTTTGTATATGTTTGTTTTCACTCATAGTTTCTATAAGGCGCATCACAGTATTTCGAGACAGCTGTAAACCATGAATAGCTTCTTTAATTTCATTTTTATTTTTGAAATTCACGAACAGCGATCTGACACTGCTTCTAAAATTATTGATATATTCTCCAGCGGAAAAAGCTTTGCAGTTTTATGCAATTCTGTAGCTTACTTGGAAAGAAGCTTCAGTTGCAGCCTTACTTTGCTCAGTAGGCTTAGAAAAAACGCATTCTTGGACTGTTAATTGCGATTTCAATGCTTGCAATTTACTTTTTCTTATTTCGCTGTTAGGTGGAAAATCTATCAGATATTTACTATGAATTGTGTTAAAATGTCTCTCTAAATTTCCTTTTTTCTGTATTGCAACGTATGTATTACGTATTAAGCAGCAACAGTTTACTTTTTTAAATTAAATTAAATTACAGTGGAGCGCATGCTCCGGTGGCAATTTCCCTAAACACCCATCTTCCCCCTTTTCTGCATCCACCTACATTTAGCCTTGTCCCGTTACCATTCTTGGTGAAAGTAAAAGTTTTGATTTCTTTGTAGCACATTTTTCAAGGATCTACAAAATTAAAATATTGTTAACGTCGTCAACTGGATGATTGACAGCGTTCCACACCTTCCCGCCTATTGTCCATCGCGCGCTGAAGGCAAAAGGGAGCTACCTCGACACGATCGACTGGATTAATAGCCGCGATCGACCGGTCGATCGCGATCGACCGGTTGGCCACCTCTGGTATAGGACATATGTTGGAGTTGGGGCTTGGAGGGATATTGGTCAAAGAATTAGGAATAGTGCATGGAAGGAGAAAGGCGACCATGAACACAGGCTGGCGCTTGATTTCATGCATAAGGGAGGGGGATTTTTTTTTCTGTTGGTAAGGGTGTCAGTGATTGGAACAAATTACCAAGTTAAGTGATGAATAATTTTCCAGAAACACTCAAGGAATTTAAAATTAATCGGAAAAGTAGATGGAGAGGAATTTAACACTCCAATTATAAAAGAATTTTGTTTAAAAAAAAAAGTAATAGGAAAATGGGTAATTAGATGATAGCGGAATTGCCACCGGAGTATCTCCATCGCAATTTAAATGAAAAAACCCTGAAACATCGATATGCACAAGTAGAATTATATTCTGGCTGCTGGACATCGCTGTTTCTTTGGTCATTTGCCCTTCAAGTTTGATATGTTTTCTTGGCAGTACAGATTATGGTTCACACAGATCCATACGAGAATATGAAAACACCAAGTTTTCTATCAATTTTATTTACGACTGTAGTGAAGTGCAGAGGCAATGTGAAACAGCAGCACCCCCTATACTTCCATTCGAAATCATCGATACTAATCAGTACAAAGAGTTTTACTCACTAAATTCTCTAATTGTAATGGAGATATTGTATAATCAATAATTAAAATTAATGCCAATAATAACTCTTTCGTTCACGAATAATAATAAAACAAAAATTCCGTCTCCACATGGAATCAAACGCATCTCTTTCTAGGATGTTAAGTGTTAAAGTAAATTAATTCTTTTAAGTAAGCATTATGACCTACATAATGGCAAAGCCACTTGAATTTCTTTTTTTCTTTTACCGAGAGAAACCATTGCTTATTTTTCTGAAAGTTAATACTCACTGCAGATGTAAACTTTGTTCGGAACAAGACTTCGGAACCTGGAAACCACATGCATAATTGAAATTGACTGAACCTCTTCTTTATGAACTGGGGTTTTAGTCCCATTGAGCGTAACAATTATTTTTATCTGTGCCACAGCTTATTATCTTCTATTAAAATAGTTAATTTGATCGCTGTGTTGTAATTAATAATCGTGGAAACCTATATTTAATAGTCATGGGTACACTATTTAAAGTGTATGTTTCACGAGGATTCCTATCCGTCAGAAAATACAGGAATACTTAATAAATATATAACGCTTTTTTGTGAGTGAATTTAGCAAACCGAAACCAGTGTTGTAAATTGTATTTAAGCCATAAAAACAGTTGAAAAAATTCTGCTTCACCTTATACTATAGGTGAACTGACAATAAATACAAGCACCGTTGGATTTGTGATTTCTTCAACCTGCAATCAGGAGTAACGCCAGTCTCCAGAATTCTTTATTTGACGAAGACCTAGATTCACCGTTACAGTTCAATTGTGGAGGAGTTACACATGAATGAAGCTGTTGTGGCGATGTCTGGATACACGTGTCGACCACGCTGCCAGTCTAAACAAACACCACAACCAACTGCTTCTCAGTCTCTTTCCTCGTGTAGCAACTATCACATAGCCTGGAAACATTCGCTTTACTAGCTCTTTAGGAAATCAAGTCAGCAATATTTATTTACTTAGAACAACAAAAAGTCACCCTGCTGTATTTTTCGTCGCTATGGGTTGAAACGGCAGTATGTCTTCTAGAAAACAGCACGTAGCAACTCTATTGCGTGAGGCCTCACTTTTCTGCCATTCGTGATTTCTCAAAACCATCCAGTTGTTCATTGATGTATCATCTCGTGACTATCTACAGCTACAGAAACAACTTATAAAATAACAGTAATTTCCGATATTGTGATAACTAACTGCGATGGAGTTTGCAACTCGGTGGAAAATTTCCCTACACACCTGCTTATTTCTTTGCGTATTCATACATTAAAAGTTTTGTCGTTGTTTTTTTATTAATAATTTGAACTTAACGCCTCGTTGTCGTCGAGGTCATTAGAGAGGGGAGGATTAGGGACAATGAACGAGAAGAAGAAATTCGGCTATGACCTTTTGAAGAATGATTTCGGGAAAACATGGAAACCCGACATTCGGATGGCCTGTCGGGGATTTGAATCCGTATCCTTCCTAATGCGACGCTTCATCTCTCGTTTTTGTTATTGGCATATTATTCTCTATTAATTCCACATATACCTTTTCCATTACACGAATTTTTTACTTTAAATTGTTTCCCCGTTTGAGGTAAATTATCAAGCTCATAATTATACTCCAAATCCCTTATCTACAAATAGAAACTTTCCCGCTCGTTTACACCTACAATCAAGAGCTAAAAGGCCAAGGCCGAATTCCTTCCCGTTCCTTGCCACCATCCTTTCACACCTCTAATGACCTTGTCGTCGACAAGACGTAAAGCTATAAGCAAAAAAAAAAAAAAAAAAAAAAAGGAACTGTTTTATACCCCACCAACTTCTGTGTTTGCTTATATTGAGAAGATCCAGTTCTAAATTTTCTTCCACTGTCAGTTTCAAATATCTAGTAACTTCTTCTTAATACATTTCTAGCGGAAGTATCGATTTTTGTGGATGGAGGGAAAACATTACAACGCTGTCAAGAAAGTTTTAATAGGTGAGCTAAAAACCGTACAATGAGCACTTTTCACAAAACATTGAGCATCGCAAGCATACTGAATTCAGAAATAAGCCACAGATTGAAACAGAATGCAAGCTGCAGTTAATAATCTTCCGATTTAGAAACTACTCCAAAAATTTAGATCTTGAACGAAAAACTCTATTCATACTTGTTATACTTTTTTCTTGTGTGACGTGACATCAGTCGCCTCGCAGCCATTTGCTATCAGTCGTGTACGATGGCAAGCTGTACACGGTTGAAAAAGAAATTGAAATTTACGGACCTCCACATATGGGTCACGGTCGGTAACATTGTGGATTCCAGGAAGTTTAGAATTCACCGCGTCTGAAATAAACGCTTTGTCCCCCAGAGCGCGGATGAAAGTTTGATGTGCGGTGCGCCGTAAACTTGAGGTCAGGTCAGGTACGGTACGCGCCAACCACCCAATGGCATTCCTTATTAGTTATTACTCTAGAGCGAAATTTTTCAATTTCAACTGATGAAACCGTAAACAATGTTATAAGGTCCTGTTAAAAATGGATATTCAATAAGTTTGGTTTAATATTATGTAAGAACAGTCTTGGGGATGTCGAACACTACATATAATTACTAACAAACCAATAACACAATAACCGATTACCTAACGCACCTGACTGCGGACCCCTGCTCTAAAACTGTTTAGGCCAGAATTTTTACCTGAACTTCACCCCAGGCAAGCTATGCTTTGTTCATGTAAAATACGCTAGGACGCTCCGTAGCTCGGATTCCACATAAAACTATGTCCCCTTTATCCGGGTTAAGTTATGGTAGCCATAACAAGAGGTGCATCGAAAACTGTTACTCGGAGGCCGAATTTTTCCGACATATCTCGGCCAATAATGCCATACGTTATACTTACCATCTTATTAGTACGAGTTCAGTGTTCACTTCAAATACATAACATCCAATACTAGTTACTATATATGACTGCAATTTTCAGAGATTCTTATTAATTGAAACATTTGAAGCAGTGTCAACCAAAACAATCATACTCAGTTTCAGTGATTGTGAATAACTTTATTACATTCCCGTTTCATACACAAAAAAACATGCAGTATTTGCTCAGTCATCTGTAGTAACCAAAGCGCCAGAAGAAAATTCTTTCACACTGTTAGTTCTAAAACAAAAACTCTTTCAGACTGGATTTAAAGCTGTTAGTTTTTCGTGTCTTCTGTGGCGAGAAGTTTATTAAAGAAGCCACGGTAAATGTTCGACTTAGCTACAATCGCGAAATTAGCGTTTTTGACGCATACATGCGAGCTGATGTAAGTGGAGATCAGGGTTGTAATGGAGGCCATCTTTACGGATGTTCAGTGCTTCAAATCCGCAGATGCGGATGTTTTGCGGGAGCGGCGATGAAAAAATAAATTCATAATTATTTAGATTTTAATAATTTATCAAAAATAAATTTAAAATAAAAAAAAGGATTTTTTATGCCAAATTCTACATTTTCATAAGTAAGGCTTATTTCCAAATAATACTGCCTTATTGATTTATTTTTCGCCTAATCTTTCAACAACAAAAAAATTGGGATGGTTTCACAAGTTAATTAAATTATTTACATAAATACACACGCGTCTAAACAATTTTTGTCATATAAACTTTCTGAAGTTCGTAGTTCAACTAATTCAAGCGTCAAGCACAAGGCGACGCCACCGCAATTATTTCCACTGAATAGTGGCCCATTCACAGTCCAACTTGTACGACCTACGATGATCTGATCCCCGCAGGGGCCTGGTACGCAAGTGCCAGCTAAGGGTTTGGCGAATCCGCGGTGCCCGAGCTGGAAACTTGTGAGCACCGCAAGTTTCCCACACCGTAAACTCCTACCATGCTTCAACGACCACCGTAGGGCGTGGCGGTGTAACATTGTGTGCCTAGGAGAACGGAGATATTGGCTTCATTGGCCCGGATCGTGAGGACGGAACAAACCTCTATATATATAAAAAAAACTCCACCTCAAGGTCAGACACGTGCCGAGGAGGTGAATGGATGATGATGGAAATCACTCGCTAGCGTGCAACCTCAGGGGCACCTGCGCACCCCTGTTGTATTAGCATTTCCTTTTATATTGGTTATACTCGTGGGACCAAAATTCAGCCTCACCAAAAAAAAAAACTTATTAAAAAAAATTGCGGTACGGGTGTGCCGCACACTAATCTAAATACACCCAGTTCTAAGAAGCGGCTGAGGGTTGTCAGCCCTCTCGCTTCGGAAAGTAATTGAAACAGAAAAGCTTGTTATAATGATGCAAAGGCTGGACGGAACCTTCGAAAAAGTTTCACCGTTTTATATTTCAAAGGGGTTAGAGGGTCTGGTAGAGACCCTGAATTCGGTGAGAAAGCTGAGGAACGGGACGCTGCTGCTGAAAACAACAACCAGTAGGCAAGCTACACAACTCGTTATCTGTGAGAAGCTTGGGGAGTTGCGAACTCAAGTCCCTAAACAGCAACAAAGGCGTTGTCACCTGCCGTGACTTAATAGCTATAGGGACCGAGGCACTCGTTAAGGAGTGGCATGATCAGAAAGTGGCCGAGGTACGTCAGATCACACGAAGGGTTAGTGGCAGTATTGAAAAGGCTGCAACCTTCGTCCTGACGTTTGACACTCCAGTACTGCTAAAGAACATCAAAGCAGGGTACATAAACCTGAACGTCCGTCCGTATGTTCCGGACCCGATGCGCTGTTTTCAGTATCAGCGGTTCGGACATATGACGGCGTCATGTAAGGGCAACCCCACCTATGGTAAATGCGGCAAAGGGGCACATGAGCCGGGCGTTAGCTGCACGCTACCACAGGTGGTGTCAACTGCTCCGGATCGCACCCGGCCTGGAGTAGGGAGTGTCAAGTGTATTTTGAAAAGCGCAAGGTATAGTAGTTGAAGACCAAAGAGAGGATTCCTTATGCAGAAGCAAAGGAGGAGGCCAAGTCGCTCGCCGCTCCAATTTTTGGAACTAGCTTTGCTAAGATGTCTTCAACTCCCGTCAGGAATGAGTGTTGCTACCCAGACAACCGTTGCAGACATGAGCACAAGTACATCGTGCTAATGCAAATGTGGCGCAAAATCCGCTAAGGTCGCAACATTTAAGACCGCGGATGTCGGTAGCAGCACGTCTGCGACCACGACCACACCAGCAGCAGTGAAACAGGATCCACCAGCAGTAATAGTGAAAGTACATCCACCTCCAGTACCACCACGTGCTGGCACAGTGGTAACTTACAACCAGCTACCAATGTTACTGGAGGCGATCAGAAGATCCGGGGCCCGATGTTTAGACGGACGGACCCGACTCAGTTCGTGAAATCGTCCTCTTCATTCCCTCCCAGAACAACTGGTGGAAGGGAGAAGGGAAAATGAAAGAGGAAGGAGGAGGCCAAAGAGGCGAATGAGTCGTCTACTGAATCGGAGACGTCTGTCCCTTCGGAGCCAGAGGAAACTGAAATGCAGGTGGACGTTCCACAGCAGTCAATGATCGAGGACCCACCCGAACCGGGGCGGGTGAAACTAAACAGGTAGGATGGCTCCCATCATCCAGTGGAATATTAACGGTTTTACAGCTCACAAAGAGGAGTTGCAGCAGCTCTTAGAACGGTCTGATCCTTTGTGTCTCTGTCTCCAAGAGACACATTTCAGACCAACACAACAACCTGTACTGAGAGGTTATGAGGTATACCGAAAGGACGATACCGAGAGTGATCGAGCGAAGGGCGGAGTGGCTGTGTTTGTCCGGAACACTGTTCACTCCGAACCTGTCGCTCTCACCTCTTTCTTACAAGCAGTAACGGTTAAACTACTTGGACCGGTGCAACTGACTGCTCTTTATATCTACCGCCGGAGTCACCAGTTGACTGCGATTAGCTGGCTGATATCACTCTGCAAATTTTTCGGCCTTTTCTCCTATTGGGAGACTTTAACTGGCACAATGCGTTGTGGGGTTCGACCACCAATTGCCCCAGAGGTCGGGAGATTTGTAGATTACTAGAACATGAGGACTTGTGCATCCTGAATATCGGCCAAATGACGCACTTTACCACTGCTTCCGGTTCGTCCTCTGCCATTGATCTTTCTCTTTGCTCTCCTTCAGTAGTGGACTCCTTGCATTGGGAGCTGGATCGTTACCTTCATGGAAGCGATCACTTCCCAATATGGTTACACGCAGAGTTCGAACGTGGGGTAAGAACTTCTATACGAAAATGGAATATCAGCAGAGCTGAATGGCTGCTCTACAGTCGTCCAGTCTATCTCGAACAGCGCCATAACATCAATGAGAGGGCGAAACATCTCACAGATGTAATTCATCGGGCCGCTGATATTTCCATGCCTAGCAACTCTGAAGCGCTGCGCAGATCGCCCGTCCCCTGCTGGAGTGATGAATGTCGTTCCGCTATTCAGGGTCGGAGACGGGCCCTGCGTCGGTTTAGGTTGCACCCGACACCTGACAATCTCGCAGCGTTCCGAATTGCTAGAGCAAAAGAAAGTCATTCGAGACCTTCGTGAGCACCATCAACCGTTTCACATCATCGGCAAAAGTATGAGAATCAATCCGCCGTATACCTGGAAGGTACTCTCGATCGCCAGTATCTGGATTACTGGATCAGGGGCGTGTAGTCACCGACGAGCGAAGCATTGCGCAACTGATGGCTAAGTACTCCGCGCCCGTCACTTCGTTTGCCAGAATGGACCATCAGGTCCAGCAACGAAAAATATCTACCGGAAAGCAAATCCTTAGCTTCGACTCGTCTGAATTGCAGGACTACAATATCCCGTTTTCAGCTTGGGAGCTGGAGTCTGCTATAAACACCGCCAAAGACGCTGCGTCAGGGCCTGATCTGATCCAGTACAAGATGCTGAGGCATCTTAGCAAAGATGCTAAAGAGTACCTCCTGGGTATTTTTAATGATATTTGGACCGGAGGACACTTCCCCGACTCGTGGAAAGAAGCAACGTTAATCCCAATTTAAAAACAGGAAGCATCGCCTTAACGAGCTGTGTTGGGAAGACACTAGAACGGATGGTCAACCGCCGTCTCGTCTGGTGTCTCGAGTCCCGTAAATTGTTGATCCGTTTTCAGTGTGGATTCAGGAAGATCCATTCCACCACGGATAACCTGATCCTACCGGAAGCGGCAATACAGGAAGCTTTCATCCGCAGCCACCTTATGGGTGTATTTTTTGACATAGAAAAGTCATACGATACTACTTGGCGGCATGTTATTTTAAAACAGTTATATGAATGGGGTTTCAGGGGAAATCTGCCCCGATTTTTAAAATCATTTTTATCTCGACGTTGCTTCCGGTACCGAGTCGGTAGAGAAGTGTCGGACCTTTTTATTCAGTAAAACGGTGTTCCTCAAGGTTCAGTTTTAAGTGTTACTCTTTTTGCTATAGCAATTAATAGCATTGCAACTGTTCTAAGGAGGCCAATCCGTTACTCCTTATACGTTGACGACTTTTTAAATTTTTGTGCATCATCTAGCCTGAGAAGCGCTGAGCGGCAGCTGCAGCTCGCGCTGAATAGGCTGGATGAATGGTCAGTACACACCGGCTTTCGTTTCTGTGCAGAGAAAACCCGGTGTGTGCTTTTTAGCCGCAGTAGACTCCTTTTAGCAGAACCTCATCTCACCTTGAGGCAGGGGCGGATCCAGGATTTTGGTTTGGGAGGGGCTTGAGCGGACTTCGGTTTGGGGGGGGGGGCTGGCTTAAGTGGATTTTGGTTGGGGAGGGCTTGTCCTCAGTGGATTTAGGTTTTGGGGGGGGGGTCTTGAGTCGGGCAAGGGGTAGTTTTTATAGTCCCCTATGGCCTCAAATCCCTAAAGCTAAAAAAGTCTACAAAATTACAATGTTGGGGGTGGACCTAGAACCTTTTGGGGGGGGGCTTGAGCCCCCTAGCCCCCCCCCCCTGGATCCGCCCCTGCCTTGAGGAACACCGTTTTGGTTTTAATGAAACTGTTAGATTTCTGGGTCTCATTTTAGACAATAGGCTTACTTGGCTTGCACATCTTAAAGATGTTAAAACCAGAGCCTTAAGATCCTTAATGTTTTAAAACAGCGGTCGACAACGCGTGGCCCGCGGGCCGCATGCGGCTCCTGACCTCTCTACTTGCGGCCCGTGTCCGTCTTATAAAAATCATATCGAAAGCCCATTATAAAATAATAAAATATTAATGCATTAAAGAGTGAACGCGATCTAACAGCGCAGCGAATGAACTACGCGAATAGAGTAGGACAAGTGCGTTAGTGCGAGCAGGAACGATTCCCCCACTCTCTCCTATGATTGAAACAATAGGTCAGCATTGACAATAATCTTCTCTCGCTCGCCCGCCGTCCGTCGGCGCTGGCTGTGTCAATTGAGTGAAACAAGTTATTTCATGTGTGCACGCCGCCGCGGCCCTGTAGTTATTGTTCTGTGCCCTACGAGTACCTACTATTTTGTTTACAGCTCGGTAAGTGTGAGATATTAATAGTTCATACAATTACATAGCAAAATTAAGTGGCATGTTTTCAACAGGGCTTTTATTCTTCCAGCGTGTATTTGACATTGTTGGTTATACGTTTTACTGATGCCTACAAAAAAGAGGAAGTTATATTGAAGAAAATATAGTATTTATCGATTAACGGACAGATTTAGACTTTTTTATTAATTGCGATGGAAAGCCGCTATGCTTAATTTGCCAAAAAGCCATTGCTATACAAAAAGAATATAACGTCCCTATGATACCGAGCATAAAGCAAAATTTGCGTGCCTAGTTGGTGATTCCCGGAAAAACAAAATCAACCCATTCACATCTTCATTCAAACAACCAACAAAGTCTTTTTAAGGTTCAAATTCAAAGTAACGAATCAAATATACGTTCGAGTTTAAGGGTGGCGGAAATACTTGCCAAGTCTGGGTGACCGTTTACCGACAGAGAAATAATAAAATAATGGGCATTAGCTATGGCTAAAGAGGTATGCCCAGTTCAAAAAAAGAAAATTGAAAATATAAGCTTATCCACCAGAACTTGTACCCGGCGCACTGAAGATTTGGGCGCTAACCTATGAGAAAAACTTCGGGAAAAAGCACAATAATTTGAATGGTTCTCCTTAGGTACCGATGAAAGTAATGATGTGTCAGACACTGCCCAGCTTCTAATATTTGGTCGTGGAATTGATAAGTACTTCAATGTGTGTGAGGAACTTTTACAATTATGTAGTTTGAAGGGAACGACTACGGGGGAAGATTTGTTTTGTCACTTAGAACAAACAGTCAATGACGTCAGTACAATGAGCGTGGGAAAAATTTGTAAGTCTAACAACTGACGGAGGTAGAAACATGAGTGGGCAAAACAAGGGCCTGGTGGGTAGAATTAAAACAAAATTTGCAGAGATAGGATGTGAAATCCCATTATTTTTTCACTGCATTATCCACCAAGAAGCATTATGTTCCAAAGTCGTTTCATGATATCCGCTGTAAACTTTGTAAACTTTTAGTTGTTGTTGTTGCTGTTGTTGGTAGTAGTAGTAATAGTAGTAGTAGTAGTAGTCTTTTGACTGGTTTGATGCAATCCTCCATCCCTTCCTATCCTGTGCTAACCTCTTCATTTCTACATACCCCTTACAGCCCACGTCCTCAATTATTTGCTTCATATATTCTAATCTCTGTCTTCCTCTACAGTTCTTACCTTCGACTGTTCCCTCCACTAACAAATTAACCAATCCAGCCCGTCTCAAAATATGGCCTACCAACCTGTCTCTTCTTTCTGTAAGGTTCTTCCACAAACTTCTTTTCTCACCCATCATTTCCAAAACTCGTTCATTTCTTACTTTGTCTGTCCACTTAATTTTCAGCATTCTTCTGTAGCACAGCATTTCAAATGCTTCAATTTTCTTTATTTCCCGTATTCCGTAAAGTGCTGTGCTCCACACAAAGAGTTTTAAAAAGTTCTTTCTAATTCCTAGATCAATATTTGAAACTAAAAGATTTCTCTTTTTCATGATGGCTCTTTTTGCTAGTGTTATTCTGCTTTTAATATCAATCCTGCTTCGGCCATCGGTTGTAATTTTACTTCCCAAGTAACAGAATTCACTTACTTCTCCTATTAAATCCGATCCCATATCTGCTAGTATTGGTATCATTTCTGCTACATTTCATCACTTTTGTCTTGCTATGATTTATGTTTAGTCCAAATTCTTCCTTCAGTATTTTGTCCATGCCATTCAGTAACTTCTCAATAGCCTCAGCCCTTTCTGCTAACAAGACAATGTCGTCAGCAAATCATAGCATACTGGTCTTATCTCACTGAACACTTATAACACTGGTAGGTAGTGGTTTGATTCGTAAAGAGCACGCACACAAACAAGTCAAGCAACTCAACCCAGCGCTACCGCGCGCAAAACTAGCCCGCCATCCGTCGCGCCTCGCCCGTCCGCTGTGCTTTTGCGACAGCGGCGGTAGGCTGTCTTAGGTGTCTCATTCATTCCTAGTCGAGCTAATAAACAAAACATGTGGTTTGAGAGCACGCTGCGCTTGATATTATCGTATTTATTTCGGAAAATTATTAGTTTCTAAAGATAAATTCGTCCTTTGAAATCGTAACCTGAAGAACCCGCCACTAGTAGCTCTCCTCAGCTGATCGAGCGAAGGGCGGAGTGGCTGTGTTTGTCCGGAACACTGTTCACTCCGAACCTGTCGCTCTCACCTCTTTCTTACAAGCAGTAACGGTTAAACTACTTGGACCGGTGCAACTGACTGCTCTTTATATCTACCGCCGGAGTCACCAGTTGACTGCGATTAGCTGGCTGATATCACTCTGCAAATTTTTCGGCCTTTTCTCCTATTGGGAGACTTTAACTGGCACAATGCGTTGTGGGGTTCGACCACCAATTGCCCCAGAGGTCGGGAGATTTGTAGATTACTAGAACATGAGGACTTGTGCATCCTGAATATCGGCCAAATGACGCACTTTACCACTGCTTCCGGTTCGTCCTCTGCCATTGATCTTTCTCTTTGCTCTCCTTCAGTAGTGGACTCCTTGCATTGGGAGCTGGATCGTTACCTTCATGGAAGCGATCACTTCCCAATATGGTTACACGCAGAGTTCGAACGTGGGGTAAGAACTTCTATACGAAAATGGAATATCAGCAGAGCTGAATGGCTGCTCTACAGTCGTCCAGTCTATCTCGAACAGCGCCATAACATCAATGAGAGGGCGAAACATCTCACAGATGTAATTCATCGGGCCGCTGATATTTCCATGCCTAGCAACTCTGAAGCGCTGCGCAGATCGCCCGTCCCCTGCTGGAGTGATGAATGTCGTTCCGCTATTCAGGGTCGGAGACGGGCCCTGCGTCGGTTTAGGTTGCACCCGACACCTGACAATCTCGCAGCGTTCCGAATTGCTAGAGCAAAAGAAAGTCATTCGAGACCTTCGTGAGCACCATCAACCGTTTCACATCATCGGCAAAAGTATGAGAATCAATCCGCCGTATACCTGGAAGGTACTCTCGATCGCCAGTATCTGGATTACTGGATCAGGGGCGTGTAGTCACCGACGAGCGAAGCATTGCGCAACTGATGGCTAAGTACTCCGCGCCCGTCACTTCGTTTGCCAGAATGAACCATCAGGTCCAGCAACGAAAAATATCTACCGGAAAGCAAATCCTTAGCTTCGACTCGTCTGAATTGCAGGACTACAATATCCCGTTTTCAGCTTGGGAGCTGGAGTCTGCTATAAACACCGCCAAAGACGCTGCGTCAGGGCCTGATCTGATCCAGTACAAGATGCTGAGGCATCTTAGCAAAGATGCTAAAGAGTACCTCCTGGGTATTTTTAATGATATTTGGACCGGAGGACACTTCCCCGACTCGTGGAAAGAAGCAACGTTAATCCCAATTTAAAAACAGGAAGCATCGCCTTAACGAGCTGTGTTGGGAAGACACTAGAACGGATGGTCAACCGCCGTCTCGTCTGGTGTCTCGAGTCCCGTAAATTGTTGATCCGTTTTCAGTGTGGATTCAGGAAGATCCATTCCACCACGGATAACCTGATCCTACCGGAAGCGGCAATACAGGAAGCTTTCATCCGCAGCCACCTTATGGGTGTATTTTTTGACATAGAAAAGTCATACGATACTACTTGGCGGCATGTTATTTTAAAACAGTTATATGAATGGGGTTTCAGGGGAAATCTGCCCCGATTTTTAAAATCATTTTTATCTCGACGTTGCTTCCGGTACCGAGTCGGTAGAGAAGTGTCGGACCTTTTTATTCAGTAAAACGGTGTTCCTCAAGGTTCAGTTTTAAGTGTTACTCTTTTTGCTATAGCAATTAATAGCATTGCAACTGTTCTAAGGAGGGCCAATCCGTTACTCCTTATACGTTGACGACTTTTTAAATTTTTGTGCATCATCTAGCCTGAGAAGCGCTGAGCGGCAGCTGCAGCTCGCGCTGAATAGGCTGGATGAATGGTCAGTACACACCGGCTTTCGTTTCTGTGCAGAGAAAACCCGGTGTGTGCTTTTTAGCCGCAGTAGACTCCTTTTAGCAGAACCTCATCTCACCTTGAGGCAGGGGCGGATCCAGGATTTTGGTTTGGGAGGGGCTTGAGCGGACTTCGGTTTGGGGGGGGGGGCTGGCTTAAGTGGATTTTGGTTGGGGAGGGCTTGTCCTCAGTGGATTTAGGTTTTGGGGGGGGGGGGTCTTGAGTCGGGCAAGGGGTAGTTTTTATAGTCCCCTATGGCCTCAAATCCCTAAAGCTAAAAAAGTCTACAAAATTACAATGTTGGGGGTGGACCTAGAACCTTTTGGGGGGGGGGCTTGAGCCCCCTAGCCCCCCCCCCCTGGATCCGCCTCTGCCTTGAGGAACACCGTTTTGGTTTTAATGAAACTGTTAGATTTCTGGGTCTCATTTTAGACAATAGGCTTACTTGGCTTGCACATCTTAAAGATGTTAAAACCAGAGCCTTAAGATCCTTAATGTTTTAAAACAGCGGTCGACAACGCGTGGCCCGCGGGCCGCATGCGGCTCCTGACCTCTCTACTTGCGGCCCGTGTCCGTCTTATAAAAATCATATCGAAAGCCCATTATAAAATAATAAAATATTAATGCATTAAAGAGTGAACGCGATCTAACAGCGCAGCGAATGAACTACGCGAATAGAGTAGGACAAGTGCGTTAGTGCGAGCAGGAACGATTCCCCCCACTCTCTCCTATGATTGAAACAATAGGTCAGCATTGACAATAATCTTCTTCGCTCGCCCGCCGTCCGTCGGCGCTGGCTGTGTCAATTGAGTGAAACAAGTTATTTCATGTGTGCACGCCGCCGCGGCCCTGTAGTTATTGTTCTGTGCCCTACGAGTACCTACTATTTTGTTTACAGCTCGGTAAGTGTGAGATATTAATAGTTCATACAATTACATAGCAAAATTAAGTGGCATGTTTTCAACAGGGCTTTTATTCTTCCAGCGTGTATTTGACATTGTTGGTTATACGTTTTACTGATGCCTACAAAAAAGAGGAAGTTAATTGAAGAAAATATAGTATTTATCGATTAACGGACAGATTTAGACTTTTTTATTAATTGCGATGGAAAGCCGCTATGCTTAATTTGCCAAAAAGCCATTGCTATACAAAAAGAATATAACGTCCCTATGATACCGAGCATAAAGCAAAATTTGCGTGCCTAGTTGGTGATTCCCGGAAAAACAAAATCAACCCATTCACATCTTCATTCAAACAACCAACAAAGTCTTTTTAAGGTTCAAATTCAAAGTAACGAATCAAATATACGTTCGAGTTTAAGGGTGGCGGAAATACTTGCCAAGTCTGGGTGACCGTTTACCGACAGAGAAATAATAAAATAATGGGCATTAGCTATGGCTAAAGAGGTATGCCCAGTTCAAAAAAAGAAAATTGAAAATATAAGCTTATCCACCAGAACTTGTACCCGGCGCACTGAAGATTTGGGCGCTAACCTATGAGAAAAACTTCGGAAAAAGCACAATAATTTGAATGTTCTCCTTAGGTACCGATGAAAGTAATGATGTGTCAGACACTGCCCAGCTTCTAATATTTGTAAGTACTTCAATGTGTGTGAGGAACTTTTACAATTATGTAGTTTGAAGGGAACGACTACGGGGGAAGATTTGTTTTGTCACTTAGAACAAACAGTCAATGACGTCAGTACAATGAGCGTGGGAAAAATTTGTAAGTCTAACAACTGACGGAGGTAGAAACATGAGTGGGCAAAACAAGGGCCTGGTGGGTAGAATTAAAACAAAATTTGCAGAGATAGGATGTGAAATCCCATTATTTTTTCACTGCATTATCCACCAAGAAGCATTATGTTCCAAAGTCGTTTCATGATATCCGCTGTAAACTTTGTAAACTTTTAGTTGTTGTTGTTGCTGTTGTTGGTAGTAGTAGTAATAGTAGTAGTAGTAGTAGTCTTTTGACTGGTTTGATGCAATCCTCCATCCCTTCCTATCCTGTGCTAACCTCTTCATTTCTACATACCCCTTACAGCCCACGTCCTCAATTATTTGCTTCATATATTCTAATCTCTGTCTTCCTCTACAGTTCTTACCTTCGACTGTTCCCTCCACTAACAAATTAACCAATCCAGCCCGTCTCAAAATATGGCCTACCAACCTGTCTCTTCTTTCTGTAAGGTTCTTCCACAAACTTCTTTTCTCACCCATCATTTCCAAAACTCGTTCATTTCTTACTTTGTCTGTCCACTTAATTTTCAGCATTCTTCTGTAGCACAGCATTTCAAATGCTTCAATTTTCTTTATTTCCCGTATTCCTACAGTCCATGTTTCGCTACCGTAAAGTGCTGTGCTCCACACAAAGAGTTTTAAAAAAGTTCTTTCTAATTCCTAGATCAATATTTGAAACTAAAAGATTTCTCTTTTTCATGATGGCTCTTTTTGCTAGTGTTATTCTGCTTTTAATATCAATCCTGCTTCGGCCATCGGTTGTAATTTTACTTCCCAAGTAACAGAATTCACTTACTTCTCCTATTAAATCCGATCCCATATCTGCTAGTATTGGTATCATTTCTGCTACATTTCAATCACTTTTGTCTTGCTATGATTTATGTTTAGTCCAAATTCTTCCTTCAGTATTTTGTCCATGCCATTCAGTAACTTCTCAATAGCCTCAGCCCTTTCTGCTAACAAGACAATGTCGTCAGCAAATCATAGCATACTGGTCTTATCTCACTGAACACTTATAACACTGGTAGGTAGTGGTTTGATTCGTAAAGAGCACGCACACAAACAAGTCAAGCAACTCAACCCAGCGCTACCGCGCGCAAAACTAGCCCGCCCATCCGTCGCGCCTCGCCCGTCCGCTGTGCTTTTGCGACAGCGGCGGTAGGCTGTCTTAGGTGTCTCATTCATTCCTAGTCGAGCTAATAAACAAAACATGTGGTTTGAGAGCACGCTGCGCTTGATATTATCGTATTTATTTCGGAAAATTATTAGTTTCTAAAGATAAATTCGTCCTTTGAAATCGTAACCTGAAGAACCCGCCACTAGTAGCTCTCCTCAGCTTAGTACAGCTCAACAGATCTAACCGGAAGATGTTATTTCTGCAAATTCAGTTGAACAGAAGAAAAAGCACAATTTTCAAAGTAAGTGGCAGGCAATTAATCCAAGGCTGCTAAAATGATGAAGATATAGATAATGTGCTTTGCCAAATCTGTAAAGAAACAATGTCTACTGACATTTCTGCGACGAAAACACTAATAACAAGACATGTGTTCATTAAGACACACACTCAAGGTGATTTTTCATCACTAAATAAAGCTTTAAAAACCATGAAAAGCCCGAATTTCACTATTTGTGTGTTGCATAAAGCCAATTAGAACGTGACGTCAATGTACACTGCACGCTATTAAAAAGTAAACGACATGATGTGCAAATAAATCGTTTTTAGTGACCGGAGGCCTAGCCAAAAGAGATCACGAGGACGAATATTCAAACTATATTCGATGTTTAAGTTGTGATCACAGGATATTCTCAAGTTAAACATGTGGCAATAAATATGGGTGGTTGCCACAGGATATCACTAACGAAGTGTGTACAATTCTGAGTAATGAAGAACTGCATAAAATAATCAAAGTAGTATAAAATTCGGTCTATTATTCAGTTATGGTTGATAAAACTAGCTATATTTCTAGTAATGAATTAGTCACATTCTTCTTCAGTTGAGTAGACGCAAAGTGTAATACACACGAAATTTTATCGGCCTCTATAAATATCCGACAAAATTTGTTTGAAATTTTCAATGACTACAGTATTCAGAAGATTCGACATAAATATCAAGATGTGTAGGGGTCTATAAACAGATAGTGCTTCTGATACTGAAGAGCATACTGGCCTTCAACTGTGGATTAAAGCTATGGAAGCAAGGGCAATCCATGTGCATTGCAGCGCTAACTCGTTAAACCTGATTGTTCAAGACAAAATGAAATAAGTATATGTGTTGGTTTCGTACGTGGTTCACAGAAACACCAGGCTTGTTTTGAATCACTACAGTTATCTGCCGAAGCTTAAAACCTCTCTTTGAGGCCTTCTTGACCATCGTATGTGTCCTTGGAAACTATTCTAAACAATTATTGTGTCTGCTATGTTTTTTGAACGAGACAAAAAGTCAGAAAGATTATAACTACACGAAAGTAAAATGGTTTCTAAAAAGTTTTCAATCATTTGAATCCTTTTTTATTATTATTTCTGATAGAAATTCTCGTTCGTTTAGAAGTTCTAAACGCAACTTTACGGAAGATTTCTTTGCATCTGCAAAAGCTGTAGAAAATATTAATACTGTCATGCTCGTAATATCGTCCCAATGAACTGATTAAAAATTTCAAAACTTTTGGAATTCGACTCCTGACTTTGTTTTTGTATTGGATGATCAACAAATCAACATTAATAACTCCAAAAATAGGGAAGATACGTAGCTACATAGACTATTCATAAAGTGAATCGCACCAATTTTCTTCGCGAGCTGAATGACATAAAAAATATAACTTGTAATTTTAGATAAAGTCATTGGTCGTAGTGACCATCACTTTACTAAAAATGCTATTACGCATTTGAGTAACATAGAACTATTTCTTACTGATCAAAATGATACAAGCAGCAGTTACATGAAAGAGTTCCACGAATACCACTTTAATGTGGATCGTTTGATTCTTCATTGTGCTCTTAGATACTGCAAAAAAAAAAAAAAAAAAAAAAAAAAAAAAAAAAAAAAAAAAAAAAAAAAAAAAAAAATCGGACTGAACAATGTGAAAAAAAACGATTTTATCTATACATTTGATGAGGCAAATGTCCGTCATCTATGACGTCGCACTATGCCGTCACGCATTATGCCATTGTTCTAAGTTTTGCACCTCATTTAAAAACATTTATAAGCATCCGCGAATAAATTATCTGACAGAACACTGAAATAAAAGTATGTATTGCATTTAAATCGACATATCAATCATTATATGCTTATATTCATTCATTAGTATTAGTTAAAATATTTGGCCACAGATATGTAAGATAAAAAATTTAATTTTCGCAATTTTAGCTGCAGTTTTGATAGAACTGGACGATGCACAAGAGGGTATTAGTAATTTAATTTTTTTTTAAATAGTTTGTTTTGATGAGTGTTCTGTTACTTTAATCATTAGTTCGTTTTAACGAAAGTGGTTCCACAGTGATCGCGATCTATACACCATAGACTATAAATAAAAGTAATATTACATAGAGTGACGTAAGTTGTTAAAATTAATTTTTAATTACATTGCTTTACTGATGCAATATTTCAGCCGCATGAAACTGTGTCAGCTATTCAAAGGTTGTATTATCTTTCTGAATCACGAATATATAAAAAGGAAGATGGAAGAGCCCATAAATATTTTCGATTTGGTTTCTATCGCGATGCATTATTACCACTTAAATGCGATATAGTACAAGTATTAATATGTGTGTGATTGAAGTATTGTTTCTCTGGCGGCAAGTTTAGCGTAGTATGTGGAGGTCAAGTTTATGTCGCGATACATGACGTCATTATCAATGCGCATGTGATTGAAGCTTTGATTTTGTAGCGGCCTAGAGTGTTGTTAGGTTGAAATTCAACCTGGACCAGAATGAAAAATTAAACTTATCACAGCAAAAGCACGTTGAATTTAGTTATCAGTTATTTAAGCAGCTTTCATAAGCGCTGTCACGTTTTGACGTCATGTGTCACGATGTAAACTACTCCCGTATGTGGCTAGAGTTGAAATGCAACCTGAACCAGGATAGCAACCGAAACCTTTTGTTATAGCGCAAGTCACTAGGAATTGCATTTATTTTCTAACATTTCTATTTATTTAAACAATTGCTAATAAATTAATTGCTACAAGACAGAAAAAAAGTATGAATTTTGTTTAAATTGGCTTATTAATTATCAGTTGATTTTTTTGGTACTAAAAACATTACTTGGTTTCAGCGAAAGAAGTTCCAAATTGATCGCGATCTATGCGGGCTAAACCTCCATTAAAACTCATATTACATAGCATAATGTAAGTTGTTAAGATTTATTTTTTGCATCCTTCGTTTTCAGTGCCGTCATTCAAGATGACAACTGTAACTTTTTGCTACATCACAAGGGACGAGAAATTACAGTACATTGAGCTTTATTTTATAACAATTCTATTTAGATAGGCAACTAAGAAGAAATTAACTGCCAGAATACTCCAATAAACCCATCATTTTTGACGGGCTTTGTGGCTTGTATATATATAATTGGGTATTGCGAATCTGTCATGCCTAAAATTATCAAATTGTTAAAATCTTTTCAACAATTCCAGTACCGGCATTCACCGCAGAACGATCATTTTCAGCATTACAGAGAACAAAAACTTGTTTTAAGAGTATTATAACTCTGAAAAGATTGAATGATAACGTAGTAGTGCACGTAGACCTAGAAATAGCGGATGACGTGGACCTACAAGATATTATTAATACATTTATAAATAGAGCTGTGATTTGACGAAATAAGTTTGCATTAAAAAATCATTATGTAAATTATAAATGTAGCTTCTTAAAAAGGTATATTAATGTTGATCATACAATTCTAAGTAAAGCTGTGTGCATTAAGTGTATACTAATACATATTTCCGCTAATAAATATTATGCTACACACTGTTAACATGGTTTAAATTTTATTATCATCATGGATATCGGTTCTTTATAGTTCAATCTAGTATTTTTTATGCATCTTCTTTTCTATCTCCTGTGTGCATTAATTAGTAGCTGTACCCGAGACTTCGTTCATGATAGTGATCCTTGCGGGCACAAATCAAATACAATAATAAAATCCTGTTTTCTAATAGAAATGCACAAACCATTGATTATCTATCTATTACTATTATATAGCTGAAATTCTTTGAAAAACTTTGTAAGGCCTAACCCATTTTAATGAAGTTTAGTTTGTTTTTTGGCTTGAAACAGAATTTAGAAAATGCAAAATCTTTCTTTCCTACTCTGTCTGTTTGTTCGCTTATAACTTGAAATCTACTGGGTGGATTTAGATGTTCACTTTTATGTAAGACTATTTGGTGCCTGAGACTTCGTTCATGTTCGTCAGGGGTTTTAAAGGTTGTTATTTAATTTGCATAAAACCCTAAATATTTTCTGGATAAAAAGTAGCTTATGTTATTTCCTGCCAAATCAGCAACCCGCCAGTGAAAGTATCGTCAAAATTATTTCACACTCTCGGCCAGTTCTTTTTTTTTTTAATGTGTCATTAAATGAGCATGAGCACCCACGAGGTTTTCCAAAAGTCGGCGCCCCTGATCTCGATACTTTATACCTGACTTCTTTAAAATTTTGAACATCTAAATCAACAAATGCCATAAAAGTATCTTTTTTTCCCCCTTGATTCAAGTATTAATCTTAGACAGAATTGCTTCCCTTTGTAACGTACCCTTATATCGTTACTTTTTTATTTTGTGGAGAACTCATGTGAGTGTTACTTTATCATACTTTTAAATTAATACTTTATTGCTTATATTTCCTGCACCAGACTAGTACATAAGGATTTCGTTAATCCCTCTTTGTCCGTTGCTGGTTTTATTTCGATACTCACGCTGTAAATCAAATTATTATTAATCAAATTCTTACCATACAAACTTTAAATCAACTCCTTTGTCTATATCTATATTTCAATTTCAATATCAAATAAAACACTTTCTACTTATCTCATAATTCCTATATTTTTATTAAACAAAACAATTATCATTTCCAAATTCACATTGCATTATCTTTATCAAAACCCTAAACCTTCTGCCCTCAGGCTAATAATTTCCTCTTCTTAATCCCGCCAGGATTCTTGTGGCTTCTCCATCGAGCCATTCTGTTTCATCTTTTCTCTTAAATCATATTCTTTCCAAAAACAACACGTCCTCTTCTTTCCAAATCTTTTCTTCAACTCTCTCGACAGTTATTTATTTCCCACAGATTTCATTATATTCATCTTTGACCTTGGAACTTAAAATTCAGAGTTAGTATATACAATTACAATTATTAAATAAAGAAAATAGCTTTAAAAATGTCAAAATCACAAAATGTGAGGTTGTGTACCTCACACCTTGTAGGCCTACCGCGATTTTTCCTAAACCAAAACTGATCTTCACCTACTATCTCTTCTACTACTACTGTAAACTATATCAGAAATAATGGGTTGACACATCGTCATTTCCGAGAGTTTCTATCCGAAATGGAAGCAGATCATCAAGATGTCCTTTATTATTCAGAAGTAAGATGGTTAATTAGAGGTGCAGTACTGAAAAGATTTTTCTATCCAGAGCTAACAGACCCTCAATGGTTAATAGATCTAGGATTTCTGACAGATTTAACTCTTCAATTAAATACGCTGAAGCTTCAAGGGAAAAACAAACTAAAACCTGATATACCGTAGGTATGCATACAGACGTAAAGGCGTTCCAAACTAAAAACCGGCTCTTCATAAAACATATTGATGAAAAAATGATTAGATCACTTACCGAATTGTCTAAAGGCTGTCGAGGAAGTTGGCATTGATTTTGATTGGGATGGTGAGAAAATGAAAGACATTTTAATGGAGTTTCAAGGTCAATTCAGTGACAAATTTGGTGATTTCTAAAAGGTTTCGAACAAACTGAAGATTTTTGCTAACCCTTTTTGATGCGATGTAGAGGATATATCCACTAATTTACAAATGAATGTGATTGAACTTCAATCCAATGAGAATCTAAAAAACGCCTCTTACGAGATGAATGATTTAGTCAAATCTTATGGTAGCTTCTCGTCTGATGTTTCCGAATTGAAAAAGTTTGCTCAGCAATTTATTTCAATTTTTGGAAGCACTTATTTATGCGAGCAAACTTTTTCAATCCTTAATTAACGAAAAAATAAATACGCTTCTCGTCTCACAGATGAGCATTTGAGATCTCCGAGTATCTACATGTTATACATGTTACGTATTTCAACTTCTAACATGAAAGCTGACATACAAAAAATAGCCAATCAAATGCAACCTCAAATGTCACACTGAATTTAGTATGTAAGATCAATTTTGTAACTTTTCTTCATTTGTATCCTCATTTATATTAATTAAATTTGAAAACTGAGTTTTCGAACTTTTACTGTGTACGTGCGGCCCCGTGTGTACTTTTTTTTTGCCACCTTGTGGCCCTTGCCAGCTAAAAGGTTGCCGACCGCTGTTTTAAAATGTCTATGTGACCGCTCCTGCCTGCTGCAGTTTTATAGAGCCTTTGTACGGTTGCATTGTCTACAGTTCGGCACTGGACAGTTACCTCCGTATACTGGATAGTGTCCACCAAGCAGGAATTCGTCTCGCTATAGGCGCATACCGCACCAGTCCGAAACCCAACATTTGTGCTGTGTCTGACGGGCTGCCACTTTCCATCCGACGGCGTCTCCTCATGGTGCGATACTATATACATATTGCCGCAACTCCTGGCAGTCCCAAGTACTTCGTAGTTATTCGTCCTAACTTTGAACGGCTTTATACCAACCGCCAAAGAGCAACTAAACCGTTCAGCCACCGTACAAAGGCTATTATAGAGGAATATGGGTTCGAGATACCCTATTTTTTATCACCAGGGTTGGAGTAAATCTCTTCCCTGGCTTTTACAGAAGCCCAGAACGATTTTAGGCCTGTCACGGTACAGTAAGCTGTTTACCGTTGACAGGGTATTTATCAGTCTTTTTAGCGATGTTTTAAATCAGTTTCACGATTTTACCCTGGTATATACGGATGGGTCTTAGCAGGCTAACGGAGTTGGCTGCTCTGTAGTGTTCCCTCGAGCGACTTATAATTACAAACTGAACAGCTGTTGCAGCGTATACACTGCAGAGTGTTACGCTTTGTTAAAGTCCCTCCAGCATATGAAAGTAAGTCGTGGCACGAAGTACATCATATGCTGTGATTCCCTCAGCTGCATCCAGGCCATAGGAAGCATGTACCCAGCAGATCGTCTTGTCCAGGATATACAGGACACCCTCCGATCCCTCCAATCTTCTGGAAAGGAGGTCATATTCTGCTGGGTACCTGGACATGTGGGAATCAGGGGGAACGAGGCAGCTGATGAAGCTGCCAAGTTAGCCTGCAACAAGGTCAGAATTGACTTTGGTCCGGTCCCAAAGTCAGACCTTGCCTCGGCGGGGAAAAGATTTGTTTTTGACATTTCGCAGAGGCAGTGGCTAGAGGTAGAGCATAATAAGCTCCGACTGGTCAAACAGACCGTTCAGCCGTGGAGCAGCTCCTTCCAGCGGGCGAGGAGGGATGAGGTTCTCCTTACTCGCCTCCGTATAGGACACTGTCCTCTGAAACACGGGTTTCTTCTCCGGAATGTAATGCTTTTGGCATACCTCTGACGGTGCGCCACATTTTAATTGATTGTGTATTGTTTTTAGAGTTAAGGGCAGACGTTGGCTTGGCAAACAATCTGTCCCTTATTTTAAACAATGAGACCACAGCGTGGCGAGGGTTTTAAAATTGTGTGTATTGGCCGGTCTAGTGCCAAAAATTTTAGGCAGATCGGCCTAGTTTTAAGATGAATGGGTGGCCCCTTTACAGCCACCATCCATATGCATTGTTTTTAATTTTTGTGTTATAGTTCCTGTAGTGTTTTTTAATTTTTCTGTGAACCTGTTTGGCCCCTTTACAGCCATCCAGCTGTTCTACAGTCTTAGGTCCTGGTGGCCCTTTTAGAGCCACGTCTGATTTTTGTGAATTATTTTATTTGCTCTCTGTATGGCCGACCCCTATACAGTCGTACATGCAGACAGTATTTTAGTATTCTCTTTAGCTGAAGTATTTGCTGGTCATTGTTAGGGCGCTAATGACCTCACTGTCGATGCGCCCTAAAGCCACAAAAACAACAAACGAAAAAATATGATCTGATTTTCTGATAAAGGACTATCGACGGGTCGTGATAGGCATTACAGGACTACACATTGGACGAATTGGTCTCCCAGACAACCAACACGGCTTCTTGCCATCCAACAAACTGTGGCGTTGGATGCTAGTGGTCAATAAGGACACTGGTGTGCGGCTAGAAAGTACTAGTAGAGAGGATTTCTTGGAATATTTTTGGACTCCTTCAAGTAGCGTGAAAGGATGAGCGCATCCTACGGTAGTTCTATGCGGATGTCCTATAAGTTGGGGACCGTGCATAAACTACGTGGCTCGGTCCAGGGGGGGGGGGGGGAGGGGGCTGGAAGGCTGTGCTGAGTTACCTGGGGAAAGGGGGGGTTCCGAGCCAGCCCACGTAGCTATGCTTTCATAATATTTTTCACAGTTAAAATGAGGAATAGAACTCATAACAGCTTGTGAATATTTATTTCCCTCAGTTAATTATCTCTGTATGTGATTTACAATAGTCCTACAAGAGAAAACAGTACAAAATGTCTTCTGGAATCAAAAGGGAAAAAAGCTACGTGCTACGTGGGAAGGGGCGGGGGTAGAGGCAAAAGCCACGTAGGGCTACGTTGGGGGGAGGGGGGGGGGTTCACAGGAGGCCAAAATGGAGCTACGTGGTTTATGCACGCTCCCTCGGACCGAGCATAGACCGCTTTACTTTACATGCATGCAAACTTGTAAATTCGTCGCATAGGTAATAACACCATTCAGTTCACTGTTACTTCTATTGCAAAATCATAAAAAGCAGTAAAACAGTTACACTTCAAAATTAACTAACTTCAATAATCTGCAATTATTTGTGAACATACTAACTCAAAACTAATTTTACCCAGTATAGTTATACATCACAAATATTGATTTTATCATTAATATATAGTTATTTTAAATGATAGATGATCGGCATAACTCCTTCCTTGCTTTTGACCCTAGCGTTTGTTCAAAATTAATGTTTTGTTTGACAATGGTAACCTTTTATGTTCTGGATGGACACTAATTTCTCTTAAATGTTTTTAAAAACTAAAATGAAGTGCATTCAGTGTCTGCTCGGCTCTTTTATTAATGAATTATAATCCCTATTTTCGTTTGTATAAAGAATATCTAAAATATATCACTTTTTTTGTGAGGTGGGCGAGTATCCATTTTGGATATTCACGTGTGTATACCACCCACATGGTATAGGACTGTGTTGGAGTGCTGAATAAGTTTAGGGAGGAAATATAGCGATGAGCGATTCATTTCGTTTGGATACACATGAGCACCTATTCTTGTGTTGGGGGGGGGGGGGGGGCATACATCATACGATCATGTCTGTTGTAATTATATTTTCACTTTTCCTGTGAATGTCCTTGTAATACTGCTACTAATTTTTCCAGCGTCATTTTGGTATTGATACGTGAAATAAAGTACTGATATGAGTAAAAGTATCATATGGAAGTATGGAGTACGAAAGTATCGGTATCAAAAGAAAAGTACTCAATACCAAGAAGTATCGATATTTTTCCTGCTACCTAGTCATATACCAGAAATACCAAATTTTTTCCTGTTTGTTGACATATTTCTGACATTAAGTAGAAGATAAAGCGAATATAGGGTATTTAATTGTTTAATATTCTGCCTGCAGACCACCTGTACCATCTTCGTGCACCACAGGTTGAGAAACACTGTTGTAGAAGGATTTTTTAAAATGTTGCTTTACATCTGTAAACTCGTTGTTGTGGCGCGGGAGAGGCTTGCTAACTAGCTACCATACAGGTTACTTCTCGCAGAGAGATCGAAAAGTAGGCATCGTAAGAGGCCGCAGTAGTGAATAGCAGGGGGTAGATAGGTTTATAGCACGCTGAGACAGAAGCCTTGGTCGGTGTGAATGGACAGAATCAGAGTTGTCAGTTGATTTGAAGAAATAGTTTACTTGAAAAAGTACTTTGTCGTGTTTTTTTATTTGGCTTGAAAGAAGTTGCAAAATAAATGAAATCAAGTAAATCTACATATTGTCATTTCTAACAATAGTACCCATCATTGTAATTGAGAATTAGAACAGTATTAAATGAGATAAAAAGTAATTAAGTTTGTTTAGAGAGAGAAATGGAGAAGGTAACTTTCAGGTTATATGCTCGAGAGAGAGAGAGAAGCATGGGCAGGATTGTTTCAAGACTTAGCCTTATTTTTACAAGAATTGTTTTTTTGTTGGGATACTGTTGTTGCCCCTTGATTAATGTGTGTGGATAGCAATCATGAACTTGCACAAGCAAAGAGCACAACTATGAAAACCTTAATAAGTGGCCAAGCAGGTTGAACAGTAGTGAAATCTTTCAAGACAGAGCATTCTCAAACTAAGGTGATTATGTCAGTTGATCACATAGCAGTGTTTCACAGCATCTGGTATGCAAGTGCCAGGTACAGGTTTGGCGAATTTGTGAACTCCACAAGTTTCATTCACCAAAAGCTCCTACCTTGCTTCAACGACCACCGTGGGGAGTGACAGTAGAACGTAGTATGTCTAGCAGAACGGGCATCTTGGCTTCGTCGTCGTTCTGATCATGAGGATGTTACAAACCACCATCTCTCTCTCTCTCTCTCTCTCTCTCTATATATATATATATATATATATATATATATATAAATGCCACAACCTCAGGAAAATCTGCTGCACCCCTATTGTATTTGGCTTTGTGGCATAATGCGGGGGCTCTATGTCACTTGACGTTTAGTTCCTCCAAACTTCTGCGACAAAATGGAAAAAAGTCCCAAAACCTCTTCTTCTACCTGCGGCATGGGCATGCTGCTGGGGAAATCTAATGCCCAAAGGATGGGTAAATGGGTGAGGGATGAAAGCCCTCCTGAGGCAGAGAATAGTAACAGAAAGGGTTATCTTATAAATAACGCCCTGGAAAAAATGGCAAGAAATGAGGGATCTTAAGAGAAGGTCTCTCCTTTCTATATACAAAAGCATCCAGAAGGGATTGTTGGAATACTAAAAAGTGTGAAAAAACTGAGGAACAGGACACTGCTTTTGGAATCGTCTACCTCCAAGTGGGCTGTCTTACTCCTGAAGTATGAGAAGCTCGGAGAGTTCGCGAACTCCATAAAACTCTAAATTCAAGTATAGGCATGGTCATCTGCTGAGATCGAGGAACTCCTTACGGAGTGGGTGTCAGAGAATGTGTTAAAGATTTGACAGATCACATGAAGGGTAAATGGCAGCATTGGAGAGATTGCCACCTTTGTCCTGACGTTCTACACTCCGACGTTGCAAAAGCCATCAAGGCCGGGTGTATAAATCTAAATGTTCACCCGTATGTACCAGTCCCCATGAACCGAGAGATTTGAGCATACAACGGTGAACTGCAAAGGCATCACCTGTCGGAAATGTGTAAGGGCAGCACATGAGCCGGGTACTGGTTGCACCCTCCCACACTGTTCCTAGTCACATCCAGCCTGGAGCAGGGAGTGTTGAGTGTATACAGGCGTTGAAAACGAAAGAACGATTATCATACGGTGAGACCAAGAAACTGATATAGCTCTGGCTCCACTTATCTTCGTTATCTGCTTCGCGAAGAAGTTATTGACTCCCATCGGGAAAGAAAGTGTTGCTACACAGATGTCCAACAGACATCGGTAGCAATACGTCTGCAACCCCAACCACTAAGACAGCAGATTCAGCATTTCCACCAGCATGAGCACTGTCATCCGCTACAGCCGTAGGTCCCTCTGGTGCAGGAGCAGCACCTGTAGCAGAAGCAGTTCTGGCAATGCCATCAGCTAGTAGTGGATGGCAAACAGTGCAGAAAGTTCAGGGTCTGAAATTTAAACATACGGACCTCACTATGTTTGTGAAGTCCCCTTCTTCTGCTCCCAGACCACCTGGAATGGAGAAGAGGGGAAGAACGCCTCACAGGAAGAAGAATCCACAAGTCTCAGAGTCCTTTAGATAATCGGAGATGTGTTCGAAGCCTGAAGAGATGAAAATGCTGGTGGACGAATCTGGTTCCATTCCTCAGCAGTCACCGGATGAGGACCCACCTGACCTGAGGTGGGTGAGGTTGAATAGGTGAGTGGCTGCCATGCTGCAACGGAACTTGAATGGCTATTAGGCAGACAAAGATGTGGTAGTTCTCTTAGTGCAGTCAAAAACATTGTGTATGTGTTTACAAGACACACTTTTATACCAACACACCATCCAGTGTGTTAAATTACGAGAATCCATATGGCTAGTTTGAATAGTCCCATCTTTATAATAAAATATATTTAGGTCGGAGAAAAGGAAAACTAATTTCAAAGTTAATACAAGTAAACAACTGATCATGGTGGATGAATAGTTAATGTTCTGGCCTCACATTTGGGAAGACGTTGATTTGAATCCCCTTCTGGGCATCCAGATTCAGGTTTTCCATGGTTTCCCTAAATCATTCCAAGCGAATGCTGGGATGCTTCCTTTAAAAAAAGGCCATGGCTGAATTCCTTCACGTTCTTTGCCACCAGTCCTTTCCTGCCTCTAATGGCCTTGATGTTGACGAGGCATAAAGCCATAAGTAATGTTGTTTTGTTAGCGTTAACAGTAAGAAAGTTGAATTTGTGCGGAAGATTGTAATATTGGAAATTAATCCAAATACGGATTAGAACTCTATGCCAGGCATTGTGATATTGTTTGAGATATCCCACTTGTGTTTAAAATCTATTAACCTTCTTCGAGAGGACAGATTAATCTTCAATAGATGATCAAATGGTAATTGTTTTTTTATGAACAGTTCGAATTAAAGGAAGTGCGAGCTTAAACGATACTTTTATGTTATTATGTGAGCTATATTAAATGCTGACATGAATAATTAAACAAAACATGATATGGCTTTCATGATGACAAATTGAGCACTATTATATTAATAAAACAAATGTCGTATTTCGGCAAGTGCTAAGAGGATATGTATGACCTGTACAGGAAAGATGATACAGAGGGTGATTGAGCGAGGGGGAGGGGGAGTGGCTGTGTCCATTCCGAACCCGTTGCTCTCACCTCCTCATTACGAGGAGTAGCGGTGAAAATACACGGGCCAATCTGAGTGACAGTATGCTCTGTATATCTGCCACCCAGTTTGTCCATCGACTACAATGACCTGGCTGGCATCATACAACTTACTTGGCCCTTTTGGGAGATTTCTACGCCCATTATACGTTGTGGGGTTTGACCACCAATTGCCCTAGGGGCCGAATGCTTGGAAGATCGATAGAGCTGGAGTAAATTTGTTTCCTGAACACAGGACAAATGACTTATTCCACCACTGATTTCGGTTTGCCTTCTGCCATCGACCGTTTATTTTCCTCTCCTTCAGTTACAGACTCTGTGGATTGGGAGGTGGATCGTGATCTTCATGGAAGCAACCGCTTCCCTTATGGATGCATGTAGAGTTTGAACATCAGCAAAACTGATTGTCCACTATACTGCCACACACTATGCTTCCAGTCTTGTCAAGATATCGAAGAGATGATGAATCATTTCACGAAAGCGATTCACCATGTGGCTGACATTTCCAGGCCGAGAAGCTCCAGAATGATGTGAAGAATGAACATTCCGTTATTCAGGGACGCAGAAGGGCTTTGTGTCAATTTAAGTTGCACCCAACAGCTGACAACTAGCAGCATTCCATATTGTAAGATCTAAGGCATGTCATGTTGTTAAGAAGAGCAAGAAAAGGTCATGGGAAAACTTTGTGAGCAAAATTAACTGTTCCACTAGATCATCAAAAGTATGGGAGTCCATCCGCCGTATATCCAGAAGGTAATGCCACCCACCGGTATCTGGATTACTGGATCAGGGACGTGTCATTACTGACGAATGAAGTATCGCGCAGCTGATGGCGGAGAATTTTGCTGCCATCACTTCATCTGCCAATTTGGATCTTCAGCTCCAGCAACGAAGAACTGCTTCTGAAAGGCGAATGCTGTGCTTCGATTCATTGGACTTGGAGGCCTATAACACCCCATTTTTGCCTTGGGATCTCGAATCTGCATTAAACAGTGCCAAAAATACCACTCTAGGGCCTGACATGATCCAGTACCAGATGCTGAGGCATCTTAGTAATGATGTTAAAGAGTACCTTCTGGATATTTTTAACTGGATATGGATCAAGGGATACTTTCCCAACTAGTGGAAAGAAGAAATGTTAATACCTATTTTAAAACCTGCAAAGGACAAGATTTCCCCTGGTAGCTATCGTAGCATTGTACTGACAAGCTGCATTGGGAAGACCCCTGGAAAGGATGGTAAATCACTGTTTTATCTGGTGTCTTGAATCCCAAAACCTTCTGAGCTGCTTTCTATGTGGATTCAGGAAGTTCCATTCCACCTTGGACAACCTGATGCTGATTGAAACAGTGATACAGGATACGTTCATTCACAGCCAACACCTTGTGTGTGTTTTTATTTTTTACACTGGAAAGGTGTACAATATTACCTGCTAGCATGCTATTTTAAAACAGCTACTTGATTGGGCAATTAGGAGAAACCTATCTCGTTTTTTTTTTTTTTAATCATTTTTATCAGGACGTTGTTTCTGGTACTGAGTTGGTAGTGAAGTGTCAGATCCTTTTATTCAGGAAAATGATATTCCTCAAGGATCAGTTTTAAGTGTGGCACTTCTTGTCATCGCAATTAACAGTATCTCAGCTGTAATGAGGAGATCCATAAGGTACTCCTTATACGTGGAAGATTTTTTGTACATCGTTCAACCTGAGAAACGCTGAGTGGCAGCTGCAACTTGGACTGAACAGGCTAGATGAAAAGTCAGTGCACAATGGTTTTCGTTTCTCTGCTGGGAAAGCAGAAGCCTTTTACCGGAGCCCACCTTACCTTCAGGAACACCATGTTAAGTTTTACTAAATCTGTTTGGCAGAGGCAGCCTTAGGGGGTGGCGAACAGGGCAATCACCCAGGGCCTCGCTCTAGGAGGGCCTCGCGCAGCTATCCGAGTTGATTAAAGTTTAAGTTTAAAAATATTTTATCTTTAGATATTAGTGATAACAATAAAATAAAGTTGATTAATTGTTAGTGTAGTATACAGGGTGTTACAAAAAGGTACGGCCAAACTTTCAGGAAACATTCCTCACACACAAACAAAGAAAATATGTTATGTGGACATGTGTCCGGAAACGCTTACTTTCCATGTTAGAGCTCATTTTAGTTTTTTTAGTATGTACTGTAATTCCATGGCCCCCACGCTCTCCTGACCTCAACCCTCTTGACTTCCATGTGTGGGGGCATTTGAAAGCACTTGTCTACGCAACCCTGGTACCAAATGTAGAGACTCTTCGTGCTCGTATTGTGGACGGCTGTGATACAATAAGCCATTCTCCAGGGCTGCATCAGCGCATCAGGGATTCCATGCGATGGAGGGTGGATGCATGTATCCTCGCTAACGGAGGACATTTTGAACATTTCCTGTAACGAAGTGTTTGAAGTCGCGCTGGTACGTTCTGTTGCTGTGTGTTTCCATTCCATGTTTAATGTGATTTGAAGAGAAGTAATAAAATGAGCTCTAACATGGAAAGTAAGCGTTTCCGGACACATGTCCACATAATGTATTTTCTTTGTTTGTGTGTGAGGAATGTTTCCTGAAAGTTTGGCCGTACCTTTTTGTAACACCCTGTATATTAATAACTATCTAATCAAAATTTCTCATTTAGATTTATTCAATGTCACATTTGTATAACAGCAGGAGAAACATCTGATATTGAAGGACAAGAATTGCATGAAGAACTGAATATATTTATTCGTGTATAAGAAGAAAACGATGGCGTTATCTCGGTGATGAAGTAATAATAGAAAAAACATTAACTGAATTACTGAAGTGTACCCCACTATCGAAGTAGCCTTGAGAATTATTGTCACCAGAGACACAATTCAGTTGCGTCAGTAGAAAGAAGTTAAAAATTATTAAAACATATTTGAGACAAGACGGGTTTTCGGCCCTTTCTATTATTGAATTTAAACTGACATAAATCATTCGTTAGACTCTTGTGCTTTAATTAAATATTTTAGTCTCAGGAAAGCTGCAAACATCATTTTTAAATCCCTGCATATATCTTTCAAGGCCATAATATACTTCAGTTTACCCTTAAAAATTTGTCATCTTTATGTTTGTTAACTTTTTATAAGACTTCTAATATAATATGCATTTTTTGTCGATCATCAGAAATACCTACTTGTGATTAACGTATTTTGTACTAAGAACAAGGGCCTCGCAAAGATCTGCCGCCCAGGGCCTCGCAATGGCTAAGGCCGCCGCTGCTGTTTGGTTTCTGGGCCTTATTTTAGACAGTAGACTAATGTGGCTGCCACATCTAAAAGATGTCAAAGCCAGAGCCTTAAAACCTTCAAATGTTTTAAAATGTCTGTGTGCCAGGTCAGGGGGCACTGATTGCTCCTGCCTGCTACAATTTTATAGAGCCTTTGTACAGTCGCAGTTGGAGTATGGCTGCATTGTATACAGATTGGCACAGGACAGTTATCTCTGGATACTGGATAGTGTCCACAATGCAGCAATTTGGCTCACAACGGTTGCCTACCGCACCAGCCCAATACACAGGATATGTGCCGAGTCTGGCAAGCTGCCACTTTCCATCCACTGGCATATCATCATGGTGCAACACTATATACATATTACTCCAAATCCTGACAATCCCATGTACGACATAATAATCCATTCTAACTTCGAACAACAAAAACCAACCGCCATAGAGTGACCAAATCATCCAGCCTCCATATTTCAGAAGATTGTGGGTTTGAGTTACCCTCTTTCTATCACCAGGGTTGGAGTAAATCTCCTCCTTGGTTTTTTTAGAGGACCAGAACGGTTTTAGAACTGTCTTGGTATAACAGTTTGCCACTGACAGTAGTTTTTTTTTAATGTTTTTAGAGATTTTAAATTAGCATCACAAAGCCACGATATGAAGTACATTATATGCTGTGATACCCTCAGCTGTATTCAGGCTTGAGGAAGCATGTACCCAGTAGATCGTTTGGTACAGGTCGTAAAGGACACTCTCCTTTCCCTTCAATCTTGTGGAAAGGTGGTTATACCTGTATTCTGCTGGGTACCAGGCATGTGCAAATCAGGGGAATGAGGTAGCCAATGAAGCTGCCAAGTTAGCATGCAACAAGCTCAGAATCGACTTTGCTTCAATCCCAAAGTCAGACTTTGCCTCGGCTGCAAAAAGAATTGTTTTTTATGTTTGGCAGAAGCAGTGGATGGAGGTAGAGCATAATAAGCTCAGACTGGTCAAACTGACCGCTAAGCTGTGGAGCAGCTTCTTCCAGCAGGCAAGGAGGGATGAAGTTCTCTGTGCTCTCCTCCGTATAAAGCACAGTCCTCTGACACATGGTTTTCTTCTCCGCTGAGGGGACCCACCGGAATGTGATGCTTGTGGTGTACCTTTGATTGTGCACGGCTTTTTAACCAGCTGTGTGATATTTTTAGATTTAAGGGAAGACAATCTGTCCCTTATTTTAAGCAATGACAATGTGGCGAAAGGTTTTAATATTTTGTAGTTTGATGGCCTTATCCCAAAATTTTTGGGCAGATCGATTTAGGTTTTGGAAAGGGTTGGTGGTCTCTTTACAAACACCTATTCAATTACTGTTTTTACCTTTTAAAGTTTATCATTTTAAGTTTTGCCAGAATAACTGGCTGGCCACTTTACAGCCAGCCAGCTAGTTAGTTGTTTTAACACTTGTTTATTTTGATTGGCCTTTTTACAGCCAACCCTGTATTGTATGTGTTTTTGTATTTTATTGCCTGTGTACAGCCATTGTTTTAGTAGTTTCCTTTATTTTGTTGTCTGCATGGCTGACCCCTTTACAGTCGATCATGCAGACAGTATTTTTGTTAGTGTTTTATTTGGCCATCTGTGAGGCGAACCCCTTTACATGCAGACTGTAATCGAGTTCAGTTTTAAGGCATGTTGTCATTCCATGGTTTAGTCAGGGCACTAATAACCCAGTCATTGATGTGCACTAAAGCAACAACAAAAACATCATAGCACCAACAAAAAGTAGTTAAGTGATTTGTAAAGGGCTGCTAGATTTGTCTCTGGAAATTACTGCATAACACAATCAGTAACTGATATGATAAAAGAGCTGGAGTGGGATTCATTGGCAGGCAGCAAGAGGGTGAAGAGAGTCATGGGAGTGTATTAGGCATGGAATGATATTGGTGTAAGAATTAAAAGTAATGCAAGCAAGGGAAAAGATGACCATGACCACAAGCTAGGACTTGATTTCAGGCACAAGGGTGTGGGAAGATTTTCTTTCGTAGCTAAAGGGTTCGAGGATAAGTTACCAAGATAATTGATGGAAAATTTACATAAAATATTGAAACAATTTAAATTTGAAATTTGTAGGGGGCAAAATAAGGTGGGTACAGGATGGGGGAGGGGGGGGGGAAAGGGGGAATGGTGGTGTAGGGAAATTGCCATCGGAGAGTGCGCTCCATTGCAATTAAATTTAATAAATCCCACATTGTCGGTAGGTATAATTACAGTCCAGTGCCTATAAGGGAGCATCCATAAACCACTTGGCCTCCTGTGAACCCCACCCGTCTCCTCACATGGCCTGACATAGCTTTAGCCTCTACCCCCCCTCCCCCTCCTCTGTGTGGCATGTAGCTTGTTTTCTTAATGATTCCTGAAAATATTTTGTACTCTTTTTTTTCTTGTCAGACTATCATAAATTACATACGGAGATAATTAAATGACAAAAATAAATATTCATCACTCACCAAAGTTGAAGGCAGCGACCAGAGAAGAACATATATCACGAACACACAAATAAACTCAATATTTCGGTTATTAAACCTTATTCATGACTCATTTTCTCCGTCTTCTCTTCTCTCGCCGCTGCCTTCAACTTTGGTGAGTAATGAGTGATTTTCCCTGTCCTTGCAATTATATTGCCTAAAGCAGTTTCCTTTTTCCTTAGTTTAAAAATAAATATTCACATGTTGTGGGTTCTGCACCTTATTTTAACTGTAACAAATAATATGAATGAAAAGCTATGTGGCATGGCTCAGAAACCACCCCCCCCCCCCCATGTAGGCTGCCAACACAAGCCCCCCCCCCCCTCACCCCTATAGACCAAGCCATGTAGTTTATGGACACTCGTTAAATGTTAGTAACATAGCATAAAAGTAATTTGCAATACTAAAAAAAAAAAAAAAAAAAAAAAAAAAAAAAAAAAAAAAAAAAAAAAAGATAGCGTGCACAGTATACAACTACAGTTTTATTATAACAGCAATATATTAGCAGCTATAGCTGGACATTGCTGGAACTCTGAAAGGCAGGCTGAACACGTTGCTTAAGGCCGAGCTGGGATGCTTCAACCCTCTTCAGTTTATCCTTGTTATTTAGAGCTGAAAATGCTAAATGGCAACAATAAATTCAGAATAATAGCCCCCAACTCCTGAATTACAATTTTTACTCCTCATTCAATCATATCAAAATACAAAACACACCACAAAGTAATATATCACCTGACTTTGAGAAAAACACCAACAGTGATCTAGCATTTAATGTAAAGGAAGTACTTAGTGAAGTAGCTAATTGGTTTAAGGCAAATTCATTAAAACTAAATGTTGAAAAAAAACATTATATTAGGTTTAAAACAAAAATATTTGAACAGCCGGATTTACATATAAACTATGAAAATAACACAATCTTAGAAACAAAGCATATAACATTCCTTGGCATTAAAATAGACGAGAAACTCCATTGCCACGAACATATCACTTTACTACTGAAGAAGTTAAGTAGTGCCACCTTTGCTATACAAACACTTTCTCTAACAGCAGATCTAGAATTAACAAAACAGGTGTACTACTCATATTTTCATTCAATGATGTCATATGACATAATTTTTCGGGGAAACTATTCACAAAGTAAAAAAGTTTTCATAGCACAGAAAAGAATTAGGATGCTGTGTAGGGTAAAACCAAGAACTTCATGCTAACAACTCTTTATAAATCTTAATGTTCTTACAATGACTTTTCAGTATATATATTCTCTTGTGTGCTTTGTCATGGAACATTTTAACCTGTTTACATCTAATTCACAGGAACACAATTTCAATACAAGAAACAGAAATAACTTGCACAAAACACAAACACCACTGTCATTAGTACAAAAAGGAGTTAATTATTCTGGGATACATCTGTTTTACAAACTTCCCAAGAGTATATAAATTCTTCTCGGGTTTGCCACCGAACCACATTTTCTACTGTCGAGCTTTCGGCGACTTTCACTGCCGCCATCATCAGGTCTGTTGTGTCTGAAGGAACAACAAAAGCTCGACAGTAGAAAATGTGATTCGGTGGCAAACCCGAGGAGAATTTATATCGAAGATACGCCGAGAAAGACTTATATCTCATATTCCCTAGAGTATAAAACACTTCGCATATAATAAAGATATATTCAAAGAAAAACTGAGAGATTATCTTATTGGCAACGCCTTCTACTCCATTCAAGAATTTGAACAAAATAATTAATTGTATTCAATATCACATTTTGCAAAACTAAGTTGTAAAAATTAATGTTTATTTTTATTCTCTTCATTTGTCTTTGTGATGTATAATTGTCTTGACTATGATTATAACTCATATTGTATGTGTGAGTATTAATCATGACATTTTTCACATCCCAGAGGTCCTTCCTCAACAGGGATCCATGGAACAAGATTGATAAATAAATAAATAAATACCTCAAAATACAATATAATTATTAATTATTTGATGGGTTGTTACTTGAGTTATAAAGAAAAAGGCATTACAAAAAATCATTATCAAAATATAATTGGTTGCTAATTATCATTTCCGTATTACTAATAAAATAATTCCAAAATGTAAACAATCAAAAATTATACTTTTTTCATAAAAAATGCGGGTTATTTTTCCAAATCTAATGTCTATTTTCATTTTACAGAACATCAAAACTGCAGCTTTTGGGAAAAACCATCAGACTTTTAGGAAACATTGTGTAGGCAAGTCTAGTTGGCAAGGGCTAAGGAAAAAGGAAGTCTTGCTGCTAGGCAGTAGTCGTGGATGATGTGTGGGCCAATTGGTGCAGAAAAATTAGGATCAGATTTCCAGGTCATGTCAAGAGTTTCTTTAAATCAAGTACTTCCCTTGCTTAGGTGGTAAAAGGTATATAGGTTCTTTGTGTAAGGACTTCACAGATCAGGTTCATATAGTGAGAATTGGGAAGTAGTCTACGCAGGGATGATAGTTACAGTATTTGAGGTGACCTGGAGAAAATAGCAAATGCAATGTACTTACACTCTGGTCATTACAATGTTGGTCCTGAAAAGCTATGATCGTCCACAGATGAACTCTGTATTGAACCGAGTGTATCAGCAGCTGGAATGGCTTCTTATGCCTGATATTGGTCCTGGCATGAGCTTGGTATTGATAGGTGGGGCTATAATACATATAGCCAACACCTCATGAATAGAAGGGAGGGCGTTCTCTCAAATTTGATAGCCAGACATTTAATTGGAGCCATCACTGAAAGGATTCGTGTAGTTAATGGTATTGGGGCAGCTCTTTTTTTTTAGATTAAAGTTTGCTTTTAGGTAGAGAATATTAACAGAAAGAAGCTTGTTCAAACAGTAACGAGTTTTCAGATGCCAAAATTAAAAATTGCTTATGGATTAATTTATTACCTAAAAATATTGGAGGTTTCTCAAACAAAATGGATGAATTGCTAGTTCACACAAATGAATTAGATGCTATCAATAGAATTGATGTTTTATGCTTGTTTGAACACCATATAACTACAGGAATAGCTGTATCAAATATAACTGACTGCTCTGCAGTAATAAGAAACTAAAATAAACTTGGAGAACGGAGGAGTTGACACTTATACTAGAAATGGTTATAGTTTTGATGATATAAATATTGGCAAGTATTGTCTTGTTCAAAATTTTGAAGCCTCTGCTACACGGCTAAATTTTATAATAGTAACTATATACAGAGCACCTTCTGGAAACTTTATTTTTCTGAACCAATTTGAACTATTTAACATTTTTAAGCAGAAAAGTATCCAACATAGTCTGATGTGGTTAATTTAATGTAGATTTTTTAAAAATAAAGTACCCTGTAAAGTCATATTGGAATTGTCAGTCAGCTCATACAACCTAACTTGAGTAATTAATTTTCCCATAATAATAATAAATAATTGTTACTCAGCAATAGATAAGGTTTTCCTAGATACATCAAAATTCAAGTATACAATCAAGCCATCTTCTAATGGATTTCAGATCATGAAGCCCAGTTATTAACCATCAACACTTTAATGGAAACATCCTTCAAGAGTAATGCTTTTAAAGTTCAGTGAATAATAAATGATGAATCAGTTATTTTAGAAGTTTCCTTAAAAACACAAACTGGAAACATGTTTATTGTGCACAAGGTATTAATAAAAAATACAACATTTTTAGCAGCACTGCCCTAAATTACTTTCAAAATTTATTCCCCATGAAAAGGTGTCATACTCTCGATGCCAAATCTAGGGGGAGGATGAGGGTCTCAGGTGGCAACTCGGGGGGGAGGGGGGGATGGCAAAATGATTTTTGAAGGGATGGTAAATGGCAAATTCGTGTGGCGGGTACTTTTTTTTTTTTTTTTTAACTCTACCACCACAATCGGCAGCTGTTGGGGGTGGCAAAATTGAAGAATAGCTCCATACTTCCCCAGGTGGCAAATTAATGTTTTGGCTCCAGCTTGGAAAATTCATAAATCCACAATGGGTACTTCTTGTAAAGAACAAAAACAATCGATAACTGTGGGCATTAGAACATCATGTTTTGCCTCTGAACAGTCACAATGCTAATAATAAATCACTTTACAAGAGATATTGTAAAATTCTGAAAAATGTTATAAGAATCTAAAAATATGTAGAACAAACATAAGATTCATGACTGATAATAAAATTAAGATAGTATGGGACACTTTAAAAAGGAACAGGGAATAATCGGGTGATTCACAGTATGGATTTTGTCATTGCAGGCTTCCAAGAAAAATTTGAAACTTTCTGTAAATTTAGATACTCCAGAAGAAATAAGAAAAGTTACCATTTCTTGAGTGGTTATGATTGGATTTCCAGCAGGTTAATCATACTGTGTGGCACAGAATTACGTAATATACTTAGTTATCTGTTTAATATATCTTTACCTGAGGGTACCTTCCCAAAAAGGTTTAAGTGTGCTGTAGTTAAACCACTCTATAGAAATGGGGATAAGTCATTCATATCGAATTACCATTCTGTTTCATTGCTAATAACTTTGTCCCAAATTTTTGAGAAAGCAATGTACATCAGTTTACCAAAATCTTAAAAATATTTTAATTAAATCACAATTTGGTTTTCAAAAGGGCCATTCAACAGAACAAGAAATATCCACATTCACTGATAATTTTTTAAACAGAATAAATGTTAAGTTACTGCCTGTAGGAATTATTTGTGACTTATTTAAGGCTTTTGACTGTGTTGATCATGAAATTTTGATACAAAAATTAAAGTATCATAGTATAGAAGGCATTGTTCATAATTGGCTAGTTATTACCTTTTAAATTTAAAGTTACGGAAAGTGTCGCTGAAACATTTTAATGCTGCGTCATGTGGTTCACTGTTCTCGGAGTGTTTTATATTGGGGACCACTATTTTTTTTAATATACATAAATGATCTTTCTGCTACATCTGAAAACTCGAAATTTATCTAATTTGCAGATAGGAATTGAAAATTTGCATAGTAATTAAAAATACTCCAGATTTTTCTACCAAACATATTTAAAATTATGTCTTTGATCTTATTAATAATTGGTTCACAGCTAATGGCTTGTATTTAAACATTGATAAGATTCAATATATGCAATTCAGTACATCATTGCATATATGTACTGAATACATGCAGTAAATGAATTTTTGAATACAGTATTTCGTATGTTAGCTTTATCGCGGCTATCATTAACCTCAGAACCTTCACAAATTAGTGCTGGAATATTGCTGTTGGTACAATTGACGTTTCATACATATGACCAAAATTTCTTTGGGTTTTCTGTGAGACTCTTAGAGAGAAAGAGTTGGAATGAAAATTGTTGAAGGTCTCGCGCATTACGTTCTTAATATGTCCTCTTAACTTGGCTAAGGTTTCTAAATCGCTGCAACACTCCTTCCTTCTTGAGTGTGCGTGTATCCTCCTTTGTTTTTTGAGTAATCTTTTGACTTCACATATGTACCACAGTGGATCGTTCTCCTCCTTTATTGTCCACTTCAGTATATGTATTTCCATACCTTCCCTGACTATATATCGATGCCATATCTCTTCAACGGTGTCCTTTGTTGACTTGAAGTTATGGTAATTATTCCTCAGGTAGGCTCTAAAACACTCCTTTGAGGCCTTACTGAATCTGTATACAATCCGCCTCTTTCTCATTTTTCGCTTGGTAAATAATTTGATGGTCGCAATTACGGCTTTGTGATCGCTTATTCCTGTGGTCGTTGAAATGTTTGTGAATAATTCTGGCCTGTTGGTAACCAGTAAATCTAAAATGTTTTCCCTATCGTTATGACACCGTGTAGGTTCATTAACTAGCAGCTTCAATAAGCTACCAGCACATCTTAAATGCATAGCAGATGATAAAATTAAATTTAGGAGAAAATTCCAATGAAGAATTTATTTCTAAGGTATCTACAAAGTAATTGTCAGGAATGTGTGTAAATATATAGTTAATACAATTATTGTACATATTATGTTGACAGTAAATCTTCCGGTGTAGGCCTATTCATCTGTTTTGTTAATCATTTGTTTATCTTTGAATTGACAACTTGTCACACTTCACAGAGGCCATCTCTTATATTGGGATCTATGGAAATGAATGTATTGTAATGTACCATATCTTAAATACACAAAACTTCCAAAATATCCAGTCCTAGCTTGTAGTAGCATTATTGACCACATGGAGTCATTAACCATCAAATAGGCCACCCCTCCAAAAGTATATCAACATCTATCACATACATCAAGATACAATGATGAAACCAAATGTTGCATGTCTTTGAAAATGTTACCTCTGAAATACAGACAAATTATAATCACTCTCCAAAGTATCCAATTAAAATATGATAACCTTTGAACAATAAACAAAAAGTGTTAACTGATATCAACATATGAAAATCATCAGTCACTTGCTTTTTTTACTTGACAAAGGGTTATACTCCGAAATATTGTGTTTTCTGTGTGTGTGTATATTTCATGTTGCTGCTGCCCTCCTCACTTAAACTTTGATGGGTGTTGGGTGTATTTCATCTATCCTATCCATATAAAATCACAATTTGATGATTATCAAATGACAAATTTTTCAATCCCATGTCACAGCTTGTTCTCAACAGATTTGCCAATGTTACTTTTTCCCATTTAGGGTGAGCCCATTAGTTACATATTATTTACTTTGTTGAAATGTGGTATCCGACAAAGCGCTGTGTATTTTTTCGTTGGTTTCACAGAGAAGTTTAATTTACAAAAAGTCGATGTGGCCCTCATTTCTATCCTGTTTTCCACCCATTTATTGAATTTTGTGGTGCAAAATATCATCTACCCCTGTGTTCAAGCAACAATCATTTTTATCCCAATGTGACACATTGTCATCCCGACTCGCAATTATCAAATCCTGATTACATAACTTTTTCTGTTTAGTGTGTTTCTGCTTCCAGATATAACACAACATTCCCGGGTGGGAGCACTGGTATAAATTGACTGATAGAAGCATCTTTACATTTATTTGCCTTGTTGTTTCCTTGCATTTAAGATGTATGCATGCAAATGTGATATTGCGTATGACTATATTTGAGATGCAGTGTTACAAACTGATACCTGAGTTGTTCAGATTTTGGGCATGTTGACCTGGAGCCCAACAATTTATTTATTTAATTTCAGTGAAGGAAATTTCCTTACACACCAATTTCCACCCTTCCTTGTACCCAGCTACTTTTGTCCTATACACATTTCAACTTCAAATTGTTTCAACATTTTTGATAAATTATTCATCAATTCTCTTGGAAAACTTATTCCAATCCCTGACCCCCTTACCTAAGAAAGAAAATCTTCCCACACCCATGTCCCTGAAACTGAGTGCCATCTTGTGGTCATGGTCATCTTTTCCCTTCCATGCATTACTTTTAATTTTTACACCAATTTGTTTCCATGCCTCATAACCAATACATGCCTTGTACACTCCCATCACTCTCTTCACCCTCCTCCAGTCTTCCAATGATTCCCATTCCAGTTCTTTTATCTTATTGGATACTGATTGTATTCTACAGTAATTTTCAGAGACAAATCTAACAGCCCTTCTTTGCACCCCCTCCAACTCCATTATTTGATACCCAAAATGTTGGCCCCATACTACACCACCACATTCAAGCAATGGTCTGAACAAAGTTTTTTAACCCATTTGCTTTACTTATCTCGCACATCCCCTCATCACTGTCTCCAACAAGTGAAGGATTCTGAAACCTTTTCCTACTACCTGTCCAATGTGTCCTGCACATTTGATTTCATTATCAAATGTTATGCCAAGATATTTACATTTAAATCTTCAATAAGCAATTCTTTCCCCACCTTGTATTCATAATCAACATTTAGTTTTTTACCTGAGTGTCGATTAAGCTGACTCTTCATTGCATTTATCTTCATCCTATGTTTAAAAACCCAGCTAGATATCACGTCCAGATCACCTTGCAGCTGCTCACAGTTCTCTACCATTTTGATCCTTTTATGTAGCATTATAACATCTGCAAACAACCTAACTTCTGATAGTAAACCATCAACACAATCATTCATTAGAGGAATGAATAGTAATGGTCCCAATACACTACTTCCAGTTCATATGATATTGCACTTCCAACCTCTTTTGTTCTACCTTTTAAAAAATTCTTCTACCCAGCAAATCACCTTCTCATCCACTCCAGTAGTTTTTAGTTTATTTACTCCCATTTTATGCCTCACTCTGTAAAAGGCCTTTGGAAGTTCTAGTGCAACACTATCAATGAACACTGAAGCAACACATGTTCCGCATATGACATTCTGGTGAATGTCTCTGATAAGGTACCATAGTATTCATGTAATATAGTGCATCTGACAATTCAATAACGGTCTCAAATTATAGGTAAAGAAGTGAGAGACATGTCTACAGACTGCATTAAGGAATTATCTAGACTTTTGTCTCGAGTGGTATATGGAAGGTTATGCAAGTCCAATTCTCCACTGGATCACAACCAGACAGGGGTTGCAAGACTAACGAGACTCGTGTTACAGGCGCTGGGTATCCTGGGTTCGCTGCCTGCTGCCTGGCTCATCCTGACGCTACTGGTGTTGTTGCTGTACCTGCTGACCCGCTGCTGTGACCGCAAGCCTCGACCCCGACACAGCATCACCGTCCTCAAGTGGACGCTCGCACTCTTCACACTGCTCTGCTGGTAATCTATACAGTATATAGTTGCAGTATGGCACGAAATTCCATCTCATGACCCAAAAAAAAACTCACGCATGTGTATAAAATTTTATTCTCAAACTAAATGATAATGTAAGGCAGTTTTGTTGTTGTGCACATTATACTTTTTTTTATTTTTATGATTCAAATGAGGTACTTTACCTCGAACTGGTTGAAGTATAACTGAACTTAAACAGATTTTTCAAATATTTTGTATTCTTGAATCAGTCACTATACTTCTTTGTGTGATATGTATTTGTTACAACAAATGTTTTAATGGAATGCATTGGGAAGCTTATGAAAAACAGCTGCAACTATTCAGTTACACATAATTCAGTTTTTTTAAACATTATCTGTTTCCTAGACAGAAACTTCTTAAACTATGCTGGTTGTAAAATCAGTACTGTATGAAGCTAACAGCAACAACATATCTATTATTCTAATGCTCTAGAAAACTCTAATAAATAAGTGCTACAGGGTGGCACAAAAAGAACACATGAATTTGATTTGAGTAGTATAAGTGTTGAGAGTGGAATGTAGGGGTGGGGGATCTTTTTTTTTGTTGCTAAGAGTTTCCAGTTTCAGTAGCAATGACACAGTTTTTGCTGTTGAACATTTTTTCAAAAGTAATTAATCTGTTATCACAGTTTGTCTTTTCCAAACACAGTTCAATGTTCCGCGAAATGGTTTGGTTCCTGATTGCAAAACAATAATTCATTGGGTTAACTCTTTCTGGAAAACTGGAAGTGTCATGAAGCAGTTGTCTGCTTGTCCTTGTCCTTGTACGGTGCGAACCCCAGAAAATGTCGACAGAGTAAGAGCTTCTGATCTACAAAGTCCTCGCCACTCCACAAGGCGGTGTGTTTCAACTCTGGGTTTGTCTCGTCGCTCATTGCAGTGCATCCTGAAGGATGAGTTACAATTTCATCCTTACAAAATTATCTTGTACACTCAATGATCTGATAGTTGCAATAGGTGAAGAAATCGCTGCTGTTCTAAATGACACTTTGAAGAAAGCGATGGATAACTTTGAAGAAAGACTTTTAATGTGTACACATGAAGAAGGCCTTCATCTGTCTGAAATTATCTTTAAGAGTTAAGTGCAATTCATAAATTGGATAAATTACATATTGTATTGATGTGAGTACACTTTCTGTGTGACCAAAATAAAGCCAATTATAACAGTTTGAAATTCATGCTTTCCTTTTGCGCCATCCTGTATTTATGCACATAATTTTTAGGACTTCAGCTTGGTGTAAATACATTTTAAGTTAAATAGCAAACTCGCTCAGTTTGAATAATGAAAAATTTCTTTGTTTTGAAACTTCAGTAGTCATTAGTAAACAGTATGAATACTGCACCAATCCTAGATTTATCACTGTGGTACCCTCTGTCTCACTCGGGGAAAATCTATTTTTCTAGTTTCCTTTAGCCAAAACACAATCCCTAATAACTATCTGCATGTTTCCATCTCCACTATGTGAATGGACACTTAACTTTGATGATTCTGATTCTACTTTGATTCTGCTTTGTTTCGTTGCCCTTGACTTTACTCTTCATCTTTCTTATGCATCTACACAGTTACTAATCCTTCCTTTTGTTTAATACCTCCCTGCATTTGTAAACAGTGATCCTATTGGATATTGCCTTACCATAAACCTCTATCTGACCATAAATTGAAGAAGGCTTCTTTCATGACTTTATCATGAATCTCGGTTTTAATCCTCACATTTCTATGTAAATGTAAACTATGCTTAGTGCAACCCAATTACATAAAGATTTACCTACCTCAATATATTAAATTAGATGACTAGATTGGCTTCACCAGTATGTCGTGCCACTTTCATAACCATCTTTAGGTCCTATAGATTGTACCTTACATTCCTTGTTGTATTTTTATTATGCTGTCTGATATATTTATCATACTTTCATAGCTACTGGACTTGCTTTTTATGGGTTTTCAGTTGCCAGGAGATAAAAGTCCAGTTTAATTCATTTAGAACTTGAACCTCCAAATTAATTGAATGATAATAAACTTTTATATCTTATTTATCCAAGCAACATCAAAAAATCTGGTATCCAAAGATATACGGTCCGATTTTAGCAATGACTGGCTGACTAGCATCACACTAATGTTATTCATCACTCTCTCTGGTCCCATGAGAATGGACTTCTCTCAGAGTAACCTAATCTGTTTTAATTTTTCTTTGGGGCCTCGTTATGCTAAAACCCTCCCCAAATTTACCATATATTTTGGAAAAATATTATGGTAAACTTTTTATTTGTGTTTGGTCACCAGGGCTACAAGTCCCATTTATTTACCTGAGAACTCAAATCTCAAATTTATTTGAATAGTAACAAACTTCATATCTTATTTATCCAAGCAACATTCAAAAGTCAGGTATCCAAAGATATAAGGTCCAATTTTAGCAATGACTGGCTGACTGCATTGACCCATACACTTGATAATGTCATTTGTTGCTCTTTCTCTATCTGTTATTGTCTTGTTCCCATGACAACGAAATTTCTTCAGAGTAACCTAGACTGTTTTAATTTTTCTTTGACGATTGTTATGCTACACCCTGTCATATAATATTATCCGCTCCGCTTAATGTGTCTACTATGTTCTTCTTTGTAAAACCCATACAGAGTAATTCTATGTTACATTTGCCATTTTTTCAAATTATGTTTTCCAACAGTTCTACATTTAAATAAATAAAAGATATTTCTGATACCTGAAATTAACTTGTATTAATTTGTATTATAAAAAATTAGTTTAGCTTATAATTTGCCTGAGAATTGAGAAAGTGTATGCTTAATCCTGCCCCCCCCCCCACCCACCCACACACCCACCCACCCACACACACACACACACACACACACACACACACACACACACACACACACACACACACACACACACACACTTCTTATGTTTATAAAGAGTAATAAGCTTTATTTCTTCAAAGTGGATAAGTTCAAATTCATTTTATAGCTCATTTGGAGACCCCAATTAAATGTTCTGAACAAGATTAGAAACCTTGTTATCCAATTTATTTTCAGATGCTCTACTCATTAAGTGCTGGTGCAGAACTAGAAGAAATAGAATGAAGTAGAAATTAAGATTTTAGCATAGCTGAAAACCTGTTGGTACCAGAACAAATCATTTTTTTAGACTGCTAGGGGGAAAAAACTTGTAAATTCAGCACTATAAATTGACTTAGTAAGTAAATTACTATGAATATTCTAATTGACTGCAATAAATAGTGCAAATAGATAAAAGAAAATGTAATTGAACAGTAAAGCACTATGATGTGGGCCTATTAATACATCAGATACATGGCCAGAATACTTGGTGAATGTGCAGATAAGATATAACACATTAGCTGTCCCTAACATGTACTGAAGATTGGTAAATGAAAAAAAAAGTTAATGTAGGTTATAATTTTTCTTTTCCGAGTGAGTTTTGGAGTCACTGTAAGATAGGAGATGGATGAAGAATTTGATGGGTACATTTATCAAACATACGTTGTTGATTGTCTAGATGGGCATATCTCTAAACACTGTTTGCAGTATTGGAGTAGAATTCCAAAGCATGTAATATGCTTGAACATTATGAAGTTCCCTGGGAAAAACTAACTGCTTGAATGAAACCAACATGAATTCTGGAAAAACAAATCACGTGAGACACAGCTGACCTTATGTTCACACGAGGTGATGAAAGTTACTGATGCAGGATCACAATTTCATGTATATTCTCGCTCCCTCCCACCAGAAAGTTTTTGACTGTAGCACACAACCATGTTTTAGTGAAGATTTGAATGTCTGGTGATTTATGAATGGATAGATGATTCTAAATGGCCTGTTGCAGTACTTTGTCATTGATTGTGAAACCTCTTCTAAGCTAGGTGTTAGGTGGGATGTATCTCGAGGAAGGGGTGTAAGGGTTTGGGAGAGACTATACTAGCCTTTATCAACCAAATGTCAACCTCTCCTTCACGTGGTGCACCCTGTTTACACAGATGAGACTGAATGATTCCCGGTATAAGGAGACACCCACTGCTTGCCAACAGCCTCTGAAAGGAGGGTGGAAGAGCAGAGAATAGTCCAGCGCACCCTCTTGCACTTGGGGTTGGAAACGGCCCCTAAAGGTGTATGAATCAGAAATGATCAACGGCATGGGGATGCAGAAGGCAGTGGGAAACCACTGCATTAAAGAACCAAAGGGTATCCCGAGGACATTTAATCATCTCAAATTACATATATCAATATTCCGGAGGTAAAATAGTCCCCCAGTCGGATCTCTAGGTGGGGACTGCTCAGGGAGGAGTCATCAGAATGGATAGAAACATTCTATGAATTGGAGTGTGGAATGTTAGAAGTCTGAATAGGGCAGGTAGATTAAAAACCTAAAAAGGGAAATGGAACAACTTAAGTTAGATGTTATTGGGATTAGCAAAATTGAATGGAAGGAAGCACAGGATTTCTGGTCTGTCCCCAGACAGGATAATTAGCACACAAGTTGTCAGTGGAGTCACTGGTGTAAGATTTGTAATGAATAAGAGAGTAGGGAAACAGGTGAGTTATTATGAACAGTTTAGTGACAGGATTTATTTTGATGAGTATAGAAACTAATCCCACCCCAACCACATTAGTGCAAGTGTGCATGCCAATGTCACAGAAAGATGATGGAAGAAATAGAGAAAATGTACACCGAAATTGAAGAATTAATCCAATATGTGAAGGGGGAGGAAAACCTAATAATCATGGGTGATTGGAATGCGATAGTGGGAGAAGGAAAAGAGGGGAATACAGTCGGAAGTTTTGGTCTAGGAAAATGAAATGAGCGAGGAAGCAGGTTGTTAGAATTTTGTGAAAGATATAAGCTAGTAATGGCGAACACACTATTTAAGAACCATGAAAGACACATATACACCTGGAAACATACTGGGGATACAGGAAGATATCGGCTAGATTATATCATGGTCAAACAGCGATTCAGGAAACAAGTTCTACACTATCAGGCATACCCAGGAGCAGACGTAGACTCTGACCATAATTTGATAGTGATGAGGTGTAGGTTGAAATTCAAGCGAATAAGGAAGCAGCATAAGCAGAACAGACTGGAAGTGAATAAACTGAAACAATCTACTATGAGAGAAAAATTTGCAGAAATTGTAGACTTAGGTCTAAGAAGTAACTCTGATAGGACCTTAACCGAGGACTAATGGAATGCATTAAAGACAGAAATAATGAAAGCTGGTAAATAAATATTAGGCTTTAGGGACAAGCTGCCCGAAAACTTTGATCACAGAAGAAATTTTGGAACTGATGGATCACAGGAGAAGGTACAAAAATGCTCAGGATGAAGCAGGAAGATAGCAATTCAGGCAGTTTAGAAATAAAATAAACAGGAAATGTAATAAAACAAAAGAAAAATAGTTACAAGAAAAGTGTGAAGAAGTAGAAAAGGAAATGATTGTAGGTAAAGTAGATGTTGCATATAGGAAGATCAAACAGAATTTTGGAGAAATTAAGAAAAGAGGTGTGAACATTAAAGCTGTTGATGGGAAATCTCTTTTAAGATCAGACAATAGAGCTAACCGATGGAAGGAATGCATTGAGAAACTGTATGATGGGGATGAATTGAACAATAGCATAATGGAAAAGGAAGGCGATGTCAACTTCGATGAGTTGGGAGATCCTGTTTTGAGGATAGAATTTAATAGAGCTCTGAATTACTTGAAAGCAAATAAGGCAGTTGGAATTGATGAGATCCCTGCAGAACTTCTTAAATCACTAGGAGAAAAAAGGAATCAAAAGATTATTCAAGATGACATCAAAAAGTTATGAACAGGAGAAATTCCAAGTGATTTTAATAGAAATATCATCATCACACTTCCAAAGAAAGCACAAGCCTACAAATGTGAGAATTATCACACCATTAGTATAACATCACATGCTTCAAAATTACTGACCAGAATAATATACAGAAGGATGGAAAGTGTAGTAGAAGAGATAGTAGGTGAAGATCAGTTTGAGTTTAGAAAAATTGCGGTACAATGGATACAATTCTGTCTTTAATACCTGAAGTGTGAATCAAGAAAAACAAAGATACTTTTATGGTGTTTGTTGATTTAGAAAAAAGCTAATGATAATGTTAGGTGGAGCAAGATATTCAAAATTTTAAAGAAGCCAGGTCTCAAGTATCAAGATAGAATACTCTATGAACTATATAACAATCAAGTGGCTATAATAAAAGTAGAGAATCATGAGAGACATGCATCAGTTAAAGAGGTGGTTAGACAAGGTTGTAGTTTATCCCCGTTAATATTCAACTTGTATGTAGAAGAAGCAATAAGTCGAAGAAAAATTTCCATGTGGCATAAGTGTTGAGTGAGATAAGACCAGTATGCTACGATTTGCTGATGACATTGTCTTTTTAGCAGAAAGGGCTGAGGATATTGATAAGTTACTGAATAGCATGAACAAAATACTGAAGGAAGAATTTGGACTAAACATAAATCAAAGCAAGCCAAAAGTGATGAAATGTAGCAGAAATGATACCAATACTAGTAGATTAAATATAAAAATAGGATCAAATGCATTTGGAGAAGTAAGTGAATTCTGTTACTAAGGAAGCAAAATTACAACCGATGGCCGAAGCAGGAATGATGTTGAAAGCCGAATAGCACTAGCAAAAAGAGCTTTCATGAAAAAGAGAAATCTTTTAGTTTCAAATATTGATCTAGGAATTAGAAAGAACTTTTTAAAACTCTTTGTGTGGAGCACAGCACTTTATGGTAGCGAAACATGGACTTTAGGAATACCGGAAATAAAGAAAATTGAAGCATTTGAAATTTGGTGCTACAGAAGAATGCTGAAGACTAAGTAAGAAATGAACGAGTTTTGGAAAAGTTGGGTGAGGAAAGAAATTTGTGTTAGCAGCTTACAGAAAGAAGACAGGCTGGTAGGTCATATTTTGAGACATGCTGAATTAGTTAATTTGCTGGTGGATGGAACAGTGGAAGGTAAGAACTGTTGAGAAAGACGGAGATTAGAATATATGAAGCAGATAATTGATGATTGGGTTGTAGGGTATATGTAGAGATGAAGAGGTTAGCACAGGATATGAAGGGATGGAGGATTTCATCAAACCAGACAAAAGACTGATGACAGAAAAAAAATCTCATGGAAGTGTAATTCTACCACTTCTTTTCTTAATTTAAATAGATGGTGTCAGAGACAACGTTAACAGCATGATTGAATATACTTCTGTGGTCATTTTCAATGTTATCTTGGTCCAGAATGATTACTGATTTTTTATTTTTTTTATTTTGTCGTTAGTCTTTCGACTGGTTTGATGCTCCTCCGTCCCTTCCTATCTTGTGCTAACCTCTTCATGTTTACATGTCCCATATAACCCAAGTCCTTAATTATCTGCTTCATATAATCTAATCCCCATCTTCCTCTACAGTTCTTACCTTCGACTGTTACCTCCACTGACAAATTAACCAATCCAGCATGTCTCAAAATATGACCTTCTTTCTGTAAGCTTCTTCCACAAACTACTTTCCTCACCCATCATTTCCAAAACTCATTTATTTCTTACTTTGTCAGTCCACTTAATTTTCAGCATTCTTCTGTAGCACTACATTTCCAATACTTCACCGAGCGTGGCGGTGTAACGGTTAGCGTTCTCGCCTCGCATTCGGGAGGACGGCGGTTCGAATCCCCTTCCGGGCATCCAGATTTGGGTTTTCCATGGTTTCCCAAATCACTCCAGGCAAATGCCGGGATGCTTCCTTCAAAAGGCCATGGCCGAATTCCTTCCCATTCCTTGCCCCCATCCTTGCCCCCCATCCTTGCCCCCCATCCTTTCCCGTCTCTAAAGACCTCGCTGTTAAGAAACGTAAAGCAGTTAAAAAAAAAAAAAAAATCTAATGCTTCAATTTTCTTTCTTTCCGATATTCCTAAAGTCCATGTTTTGCTACCATAAAGAACTGTGCTCCACACATAGAGTTTTGAAAAGTTCTTGCTAATTCCTAGATCAATGTTTGAAACCAAAAGAGTTCTCTTTTCTTGAAGGCTCTTTATGCTAGTGCTATTCTGCTTTTAACATCTATCTTGCTTCGAACATCAATTGTAATTTTGCTTTCCATGTAACTGAATTCACTTACTTCTCCAATTGTATCTGATCCTATTTTTATATTTAATCTACTAGTATTGGTATCATTTCTGCTACATTTCATCACTATCGTCCTGTTTTGATTTATATTCAGTCCAAAGTCTTTCTTCAGTATTTTGTTCATGCTATTCAGTAACTTCTCAATGTCTTCAACCTGTTCTGCTAACAATACAATGTCATCAACAAATCGTAGCATACTGATTTTTTTCTCTCTGAACACTTATACCACATGAAATATTTTCTTTTATATCCTTTATTCCTTCTTCTAAATACAAGTTCTTCTTTAAAATTTTGAACATCTTGTCCCACCTAACCTTATAAAAAACTGGAGTTGGACAGGGTGACGGTTTTTCACGGATTCTGTTTTATGTAACCTTAGATAAATTCATTAAAGAATGGAAGAAAATGAATACCCCAGTAAAACTGGTCAAAAAGTGACTAATTATCTCATCCTTGACCTTTGCAGATGATCTGTCTACTATGTCAGAAAGTAAACAACAGGCCATCAAACAAATAGAACCCCTCAAAGAATTAGCAGAAAACATTGCACTAAAAATATAGCTTGAGAAAAAAAAAATTTGGGTGAGGGGTGGGGGGGTGCGGGGAGGAAACAAACTAAACATAACACGAAATATAGGAAATTCAAGAGTCGCTTAGTTTAAATACTTAGGTGAAATTATCAGTCCAACAGGACTCAAAAAGAAGGCACAACAAACCAGACACAACAACATGGAAAAGGCCTTCGGATAGATCTCCAATGTCTACAACAAAAAGAACACGGGAATCCAATCAAAAATTATGCATTATGCTACAGTTATCAAACCCAGTGTTTCTGTGGCATAGAGAGCCTATGCCACAGAAACACTCGCACTAAACTGTAAGAGGGATATAAAGAACATCCAGAAGGAAGAATGAAGAATCATCAGGAAGATTATTGGACTAACAAAAACAGAAGAAGGCTACAGACTAAAGCCAAATAAAACAGTAGAGTCCCACTCAAACATAGCCAACATCAGGAAACGCAGGCTAAAATTCTAGCCATATCTACAGGATGTCAGATCAAAAATTAACTAAGCAGATATTTGACCTCATGCAACCATTAAAAATGCCTAACAGCTTGTTCAGTCAATTGAGACAAGACCTGGAAAAAGAAAATATCAAGAGATCAGAAATCCTAGATTGCAAAATCTTCAGACAAAAAATACACAAGTGGGTAGTTGTGCCAGAAATCAAAGCCAAGAAGACTGGTGTAACGTGGACAGAAGAGAGAAAATTTGCCTTCAGTAAACAAATGCAAGAATACTGGAATGGTAGAAGAAACTGACAGTAAATGATTAAGTTTTGCATTATCTTTATAGGACTATTTGCATAATATAGGCACAAGGGTGTGGGAAGATTTTCTTTTGTATGTAGTGGGGTGAGGGGTTGGAAAAAGTTGCCAAGAGAATTGATGAATAATTTACCAAAAACGTTGAAACAATTTAAAGTTGAGAATTGTAGAGGGGAAAAAGTTTGTGGGTACAGGAAAGGGGGGAAAAATGGGTGTGTAGGGAAATTGTCACCGGAGTGTACGCTTGTTCACAATTAAATTAAACTCTGACAGCTCTAACCATAAAGCAGGTGTTAAGATCATTGGAATTATGTGAGTGGGCATGGATTTCCCACTGTATGGTAGGGTTGATGGTATGAACTGTTTGCCTGTGACAGTTGTTGAGTGAATACTGATGTAGGAAGCTGTACAATGGAGACAGGCAAGTTGGTAAATTAGGTGAGTTGTAGCACAGGTAGCGCGTCCAATAATGGGAAAGGATTCCCCAGTGATGGGATTAAAATATTTAGTGGTGGCTGGATGCATGCTGCATGTTGTGCAGCAGGGTCTGTTACAGGGGAAACATCCATGTGGAAGTCTAGGGAAGTCAGAAAATAAGTGCTGTGAACCAAGATGATGTTAAGATTAGGCAGTCTGTCAAATTGGGGCTGGAGGTAGTTGGTAAGATTTTTGGGAAGGAGGACATGAATTTTGGGAAAGATTGTAGGAAGTCGTGCCAAAGGCGTAGCTTCTGGTTAATGGATTCTATACCAGGAGAAAACCTGATGATGAATATTGGTCTGCAGTCAGTTTTAGGAGGTGCAGGAAGGCAGTTGTGGATGATAGCATGGGAGATATACCTTTGTACGAGATCAGGGGGGTAGTGGTGGGAAGTGAGTGCTTGTGATTGTTTTTGGGAATACTTGGAAAGTAATTCATGATCGGAACAGATGCATCTACCATGGATTGCAAGGCTGTACAGAAGGGAACATTTGGTATGGAAGGGACGGCAACCATCAGAGAGTGAAGAAGTAGAAAAGGAAATGGCCCTAGGAAAAGTAGATGTGGCATACAGGAGAATCGAAGAAAAAAATTTGGAAATGAAGAAAAGAGGTATAAACTTTAAAGATGCCAATGGGAAATGAATACATGGAATATAACAACCAGTACTTATCATTTTTCACTTAAAAGATGTCTCTTTGAATTCTTTAACATTGTACATCTGATGAGCTACTGTATTTGTTTTGTGATAAACTCATCTGACAATCTCCTTTTAACCTGAGAAGATAGAGCTAGCCGATGGAAGGAATACACTGAGAACTGTATGATGGGAACAATTTGAACAATAGAGTATGTCAGATTGGGTTTAGGAACAGGATTTATGTACAAGGGAAGCAATTCTGGCTTTACGATTAATACTTGAAGGGAAGATCAGAAAAATAGCGTAGTGGAAAAGGAAGGCGAATTCTCGAAAACAGCTCTAATGATGTTTGCCACTGTATGGTAGGGTTGATGGTATGAACTGTTTGCCTGTGACAATTCATCTATAGGACAGTTGAGTGAATACTGATGTAGGAAGCTGTACAATGGAGACAGGCAAGTTGGTAAATTAGGTGAGTTGTAGCACAGGTAGCTCATCCAATAATGGGAAAGGATTCCCCAGTGATGGGATTAAAATATTTAGTGATGGCTGGATGCATGCTGCATGTTATGAAGCAGGGTCTATTACAGGGAAACATGCATGTGGAAGTCTAGGGAAGTCAGAAGATTAATTAGGATTTTTGCTTGATAGAAACATTTTTAAAAGAAGTTCAACTACTTGGTAAAAGATGGCTGTTTCATTTGCTAGTACAGAAAGCACCGAGTCAAACTTTTGTGTTTGTATACATTAATCTAGTAAATGACAGTTATTTTGAATTGTATGCTGTAAGTGGCATTTTCTAGAATTGAGAGATGCAGTACTTTAAAAGTAGTTGTGCCATGGGAGAATCATCTAATTTTCACAGTAAAATATGGAAAGAGGACTTGGATTAAGATTGAATCTCGCATTAAAGTGTATTAGCATTAAAACCGAGCTAAGTAAAGTGCTAATTTATGAAGTGGGGAAAAATGGCATATATGTAAATAAAATATTTTTGGATTGAACAAGTTAATGATTGCATTAAAAGAAAAAGAATATCTCTCACATTTTTAAGATTACTGCTAAGTAGTAAGACTGAATTCATTGTTAAACATGTGAACTTGTGTTCAAATTAAAACTGAACTATATCAGTCATTTGAAGTAACTCGGGACCAAAACAAAGACTGATCAACTTTTGCATATCTCAGAACAGTTGTGTTGACTGTCTTGTGAAATCAGAATTTGGTTTGTCATGCACCATAACTGTCGGTTTTAAATTAAAGTGTGGTATATCTCATGTCATCATTTTGTTGGCCTTTCCTCAAATTAATTTTTCATGAAATCCACATACTTCAATTGTTCCCCCATTCAATCAGCATGGCTATTGGTTTTTTTTAGCTCTTTTTATGTTTGTAAAATCTAAATGTTCTGTCTGTAAAATTCCATTTGATTAAACATATAACGATAATTTTTGTTTTGAATGTTTGCAGTGGAGCAGTTGGTGTAGGCCTGTACGGGAATGATGATGTTCATAATGGACTGGTGCAATTTGTTGAAGCAACCGCAACAATTGACAATCTTGTTACAAGTGTTAAGAACAGGGTGAGTGTTAATATTGTAGAGGGTCTGGATGATGGTTTAAAACAGATATAATGTATTTTGAATTCTACTTTTTTCTTCAAAAACTGATAGTGGTATTTAAAAAAAAATAAAGTATGTCTATAAAACTACAGCCATGTATTTTGCCAATATTAATTTTTAATTAAATTCATTTTTTTTATAAAGTTAGTTTATGGCTTCAGTACAATGTTTAATTTCTTAGTTGTAAACGTCCAACTCTTGTTCAATAATGTCATATTTCTACGTCACATTATCTTGAAATGGTACTTAATACTGTTTATTTTGCCTACTGAAAGGTGATTTGTGTGATAAGATCCAACTTTAATGAAACCAATTAATATTTGCACCTTGGTAATTATTTAATTCGCTGATTCTTTTACCTTTGAAATGCAGATTACTCAAAATGACATTGTTTTGATTTTTAAAATTTATTTCTATCATTATGTACATTCCAGTAAGTATACAAACTGTAATTTTATTGAAAAATCAGAACATAATTATGTGATAATAATAAGCCTAATTTCACACAACATATATTGTGGATAAATTTTGAACTGGAATTTTAAGTGGCTTGATGATTTTGGAGTGATGGAAAGATGGGTAATGATATTCTTTATTACAGACTGCAGCAATCATAACACTCATTGAGCAGCAGGTGGATCCTCTGCTAACTGAACTGAGTGATGTGTTTGACGGTCCAGTAGCTAACCAAACAGCACGGGCTCTTCTGCTGTCCACCATGGATTACATCACAGGCAATGCATCAACAGCCCTGGCAAATACAGAGGAAATCAGCCGGCCTCTTGTCGGAATCAATCTCACGCCTCTTGTTTCCATGGTTCATGATGCAGAAACTATTAGGTTCTTATTTAACATTCCTATTCATATGTCATGTTACCTCAATAACTTCAAAGGAGAAAAGATAATTTAAGAGTTACTGAAACTCCTACTTTAATTGTCAAGATCAGAATTTATTTGAAAGAAGTTATTGTCATTCCAGTAATTTACTACACTTTTAAAATTGTGATGTAACATTTGGCCAGTTGGCATCTTCTCTTCTCACCTACAAAAGAATTTTAAGACTCTTCATTTTAATTCCTTTCTGTGCAGTTTCACTGTCACATTTTATGAATTTTTATTTTGAATTCTTTCAGGCTTTGAGGTAAGATATTGAGAATTTCCCTTGACAATATATTCCAGCCTCTGATTGCTTTCCCTACAAGAGACAGCTTTCCCATTCCGTTATGCCTGAAATTATTACTGGTTTATAGTTTATGGTCATAGTCATCTCTTCCCTTCGATGTACCAGTCCTAATTCTTCTGCATGAATCTATCTAGTTCTCATAACCAGTATAAGGCTCTGTACACTTCCAGCTCTCTTGAACTTCCTCACTCTTTCAGTGGTTTATATCAGATACAGATTGAGTTCTCCAGATATTTCTAAAAAAACAATGTTAAGTGCCCTTCTGTGTGCTCCCTTCAAATATTATAAGTAATAGCCATAATCTAGGTCCCATACTAACCCACCGAACTTGAGCAATGGTTTTTTTTATAAGATTTTGTATATTATAACTCGCATTCCTAGAATTTCTATGATCCCCTTTCTAGTATATCCAGTATATTGAAACCTCTCCCTGCCATCTGCCTAATGTGTTTTCCCCATTCAGGTTTATTACCAAATGATATCTCATGTTACATTCACTTTTTTTTCAACAAGCTATTCCTCTTTTTGAACTTATTTTTCTCTATTTCTAATGCGCTAACTTTTTCTCCTTTTTCTTCATTCATCTTTACACCATGTTGATCTGCCCAGCTACATGTCCTTTCTGGATCCCCATGTTTCTCCCCCACTTTAAGTCTGTTGGATAACATTTCCATTTGCAAACAAGTTAACTTTTGTATATAAACCGCAAAGTCAATAATTTATTAGGAAAATGAGCAGCAGTATTCCCAGACTGCACCTTTCACTTACACATTTTTTGAGTCGGTATTTGCTGCCCTAACTCTACAATGGTTTTCACCTTATTTGCAACCATCTTATGGCTTGCTGTGTTAAAAGAAAGAGGTAATTAGATGATTAGGAGATTTTCCACTGTAGCATGCATGCACTCCATCAGAATTCAGTTCAGTTTGATCCTTTTGAGGGATAAAGTGCACATGATGAATTTGACCTCCAATCACAATATGTGCACTCTCTTATGTTAGACGTACAAAATTTCAGATACGTAAAATAATACGTAGTTGTTAACATTGGAAAGATAATCGATACGGTTTAACTTTTGAAATATATTATTTAAAAGTTCATATAAATGCAGCTAGAGCATAAGGAAAAAATTTAGCAATGATTTAATAACTAGAAGTAAATCTTTCAGGAATACTGCAATGTATGTTGCAGACATGTGGATCTTATGGTGAATGGGATAATCTATATATTTATTTCCAATGGCAATTTTATGTGATATACTTTGTTACATGTTTAGGTAATAATGTACTGTGGCTCCAGAATAGCTTACCTACTTACTATGGTGATAAATGAAATCGTGACTTTCTGAAGTTGAAGAGAAGGCAGCAGCAGCAACAAAGAAGACTACACAAACACAAAGACAATACTTACTATGTCCTTACACATTAAAAAAGAAATGTGACCGAACATGTATGGGCACCAGTGGTAAACACAGCCACACAAATGGTGGTTTTGACCACTGTGATGAGAGTAGATGTGGTGGTAGGGTAAAAACATCAGTTGAAATCTTACACATTGGAGAAAAATTAATCAAAATAAAATAATAAAGGTACTTTTATAAGTGGTGAGAAATAAAATAAAAATTGAAATAAAATATGTATACATTAATTATACTAGCAAGTGATGGGAATATCAGGGTGATAACGAAGCTTGGGGGATGTCTGGTATACAGAATGTTTTTGTCGGCTGATTCCCACCTTTGGTGTTTGGAAAAGGATGTGGTTTCAGGGAATACTCTGATGGCTCTGACTGTGAAACAATTATTGAGGTTACAGGATCTGTGGGAGATGGCATTGGCCACTGTTCGGTGGTATATATTTTTGGAGTAAAATGGTTGTCTGTGACTATCCATGCTGTTGGATATCCATCAGAATAAATGGTCACAGGCAAACTGTTTGCTCACAAAGTCTATACCAACCATTTGCTAGCCATGACAGCTGTCACAACTTTTGTGACCTAATTAACTGCTTCCCAATCAGACTCATCAGAGTACTCCCTGTATTTTGGATACCAGATGCCCCTCTTCCCAGGGCATCAGTCTCAGATACTACCTGTTATGGATGAATAAGCTTTCCAAAACCAGTAATACAGTAAAGTGACAATATAAACAGAATATTAAGAATAAAGGACTTTTAAATTCAAAATTTGATCAATATTGTAGTTAATATGCCAAAAATAAGTCATAAAACTAAAGTTTACAGTGAGACGCCACAAGACATTTTTAAATTATAATTAGGAACTTTAAGGGGTAGTATTTAATTAGAATAAGAATAGTATTAAGGAATTTTAATTATGGTAGAGAGAGTGAGGTGGAGAGATTTTAAGATTTTCAAGTGGCTACAAACTACTGTCATAGCGGTTAGGCCATGCTAGAGAACTTCAGGCACTCTGCTCCCACCCAGAGTTTGGCGTGCAAGTCAGCACCCTGCGGTACCACTCTACAAACATTAAAGGTCACATCCGGGGTGTGGGTGTATCTTTGGAACCCTGTGCTTACTACCACAAGGCAGAGGAATTACTTATGCCAATGGGGAAACGAAGCCAAAGTTGGTAGCTCCCCTCCCAGAAGGTCAGCCTACCCGAATACCATTAGCGGGGTTGCTACTTAAGACCCCAGGGAGACCATAGCACGCCCAGTCAGTCTTGCTCAGTGTTGTGCAGTGGAAGTTCGCAGATTCACTCCATGTGGTTGCGAGAGATGTAAGTCCATTTTCTGGTTTTCCTCTCTCTCTCTCTCTCTGTGCCTCTGCCAATTTCACTCTCACTACAGGTTTATAGTGAAGAAACTGAAAACATTAAGTGAATATATAATTGGCTTATAACTATGATGATTTGAGGACTGAATATAGGTGTCTGAAGAAAAAGGCGATTATGTATCACTGTACAAGCTCTTAGAATACAAGTTTATGTTTGTGTGATTCAAAATATCCACCAAGTTTTATTTCTTTGTAATTGTTCTGCGCCTTTTTCCTGGATTAAATGATGGAAAGAATGCAGTCAATCTTCAGCAAAGAGGCCCTATAATAAATAATTAATAAATTAGCCAGAAATTAATTAGAAGGAGGGGTGGGAACGTTAAAACAGAAATCGCTGCACTCATTTCCACTAAGAGTACAATTAAAAACAAACATTTTTATATTAGGTTTATAATACAAGAATTTCTTTTTGAGAAGGTAATTGAATTCGCAAATCTATTCATTATGTGCTTATTCAAGAAAATTGAAGGTTACAGTCAAATAAAGATAGCTACAGAACCAAGACATATTTCAAGTTAAAAAGAAACTTAAAAATAATCCGGTGATTTAGATACTGTTTCAAAAGATTAAATAGCCTTAAATAGAGAGAGAAATAACTATAATAGTCATCCCACATATTTCAAAGATTAATAACAAGATTAAGAAAAAAGGTGTCGTAACATAAAATACTTGAAATAAATCGTACTCTAATACAGGGTAGTTTTAGAAAAATCTGACTATAATAGTATACCATGAGAATAGAGGACTTTCAGGATTAGCAGAAGAATGATGAATCACCATATCGAAACCAAAAACATCCAGAAGCTTTCAGGGCAAAACTATAAAAGACTCTGCAGGGCCCCTGTTGAAGTCAGTTGCCAAGTGTTAACCACCCAGTCACATCAAAAACTTTCAAGGATGTACTATGAAACTTACGCCACATGGTATTGCGTGACAATTTTTATTATATCGGGTTGTTCAGTAAAAACCTTTAGTAACTAAGCACAACATAATTTTTTTAAAGTGTTAAACAGTTCTTGTATTCTTACACCAGTGGCGTATGCATTTTTACAAATATTGCATTTTGCAAATGCTATCATTGTCCAGTAAATGTTTTGTTTCTTGAAATAACTGTGCAACTATTCACAGCAATGCAAATGAACTTTTATAAACTGTTTTCAGCTTCATACCATTCAGTATACTCAAATCTGAATATATTATGTGTTATGTGTTGACTATCATTGTGTTTATAATCAAAAACTTAGTGACTCAACTACTCAAAACATTGAGCATCGGTGGCGTCTTTACCAGTTGCCCCCACCAGTTACTGCCACCGGTGTTGCTACTTACACGTCAGGCTATCTTTGGTCAGAGCCACAGCTGTAGCTGCCATCCTATACAACTAGAAGCTTGAAAGACTTCGTCACGGGTTGCCTGCCTTAGCTATCAATGTTTTGATGCCGGCACACTGAACCAACTCCTCAAATCAACAGGTGACTCCATTGTCCACATCTACACTCATCGCAGCTGTTTGCATTATCTACATGACCTCACCTACATGGTGCCCATAGCTGCTAAATACACATCTCTTCTACACAGTTCCTTCACAAAGATAAGTTTGAATTTCTTTTATAAATATTTCAGTGGCAACTCTAGACGCTGCATAACTTTTTTCACTGGGACTTCGAACAGCTGTTTTGATTGTCTACTTTTGACTTTGTCATGGAGTAAACTTGTATATTAACTTCAGTGAGTTATATTTATAATGTCTGTGTGCAGAAATTTGTGTTTTACTGGTTTTGTATTAGCAATATTTCTGTCGCTTACTTTCAGTTGCTAAGTTGTATGTTTATATTCACTGTGGTATGATCTAACAATCACCAATCTATAAGGCATACCAACTTAAATCTTTTGTGCACAACTCGTTTGGTAATTCTGTTTTTGTATTGATTTGTTTACATACACACTCACCATGTAGGATGCTAGCATTAAAATCACTTCACAACCATCGAAAGTGACCGTAATCTCTTCATTTCATAATAATATTGCTGAAAAAGTACCTAGGGTAAGTAAGAATAGATACGTTCTCAGAATATCACTGTAAAGAAGTCTTAAGAGATGTACCATCAGATTGCGTTGTCAAAACACAATTTTTTGAGGACTAGCTCCGTCATCTTCCTCGGGTGCGAAAACATCTGTACTGGTCGGCTGACTGACAGGTACTGAGACAGCTCAGATACCACACTTCCTTATATGCCCAACAGCTCTGTTTGTGGCCCACGCCAGGCAGCTGGCTGCCTGTAGGAAGGGCTGTAGATCTTCGTTGGAGGCCACGAATCGTAAAATGGAGCCATCTATGGCAGCAGCTGGATAGAGGTAACACTGTCTGTGGAGTTTTGCAAAGGCTGGTTTCCACACCTCACCGAGACTTAGCCCACTGTTTCTATTGAAGATATCGGCCAATGGAATTTTGATTGGTTCTTTGACTACTGAAAAATATGAGATTCTAGCCAATATCCTAACATTGTTAAAGTCTACCCTGTGGCCACGGTCATACATGTGCTCGTCAATCGCTGATTTGCTGTATTGTCCCAGGTGGAGATGGCGTTTGTGCTCTTCACACTGGTTTTGTACAGTGCGGATAGTTTGGCCGATGTAAGTCTTCCCACAATCACACTGATAGCTGTAAATCCTGAGAACTAGAAGGCCAAGGTCATCTTTAACCAAACTGAGATAGTCCCGTATTTTGATTGGTGTTCGGTACAAACATTTTATTCCATATCGTGTGAGAATTCTACCAATTTTCGCTACGGTATTTCCAGCGAATGGCAGAAAACCGGTGGCATTAGGTGTTTCTTCCTGTTAAACTGGAATTTTCTCCAGCCTGCAATCAGTTGCCTTATTTATCTGCCTCTTGGTGTAGCCATTCTTCCTGAAGACAGTTCTCAGATGTTCCAGTTTCTGTGGTAGGCTATCATTGTCAACAATGCCCTAGCCCTATGTACAAGTGTATTTAAAATGGTGTTACGCTGTACGGGGTGGTGGAAGCTTGAGGCTCCCAAGTACTGGTCTGTGTGGTTTGATTTTCTGTATATGCTATGTCCTAGGAATTTATCCAGTTTTCTTTCAATCAGGATGTCGATGAAAGGTAGGCGGCTATCCTTTTCCAGTTCCATTGTAAACTTTGTTGGGATGCCTTTTCCAGTTCCATTGTAAACTTTGTTGGGATGAATCTGCACTGTACAAAACTGGTGTGAAGAACCCAAGCGCAATTTCCACCTGTGACAATACAGCAAAATGGCGATCGCTGAGCATGTGTACAACCGTGGCTAGGACCTCGTATTTTTGGAATTCAATAGCCAAAGAAGCAATCAAAATTCGGTTGGTCGATACCTTCCGTAGAGACGGTGGGCTATGGCTTAGTGAGGCCTTGTTGTAACTTCACAGAGACTACGGTACCTCTGTCCAACTGCCGCCATAGACGGCTCCATATTAGGGTTTGTGGCCCCCAATGAAGATTTACACTAGCAGCCACCACTGGCTGCGGGCCGCAAACAGAGCCATTGGGCATATAAGGAAATGAAATGCAGCACCTGAGCTGTTTCAGTATCTGTCAGACAGCCAACCAGTACAGATGTTTTTGCACCTGAAGAAGACGACAGGTCTAGTCGTCGAAATATCGTGTTTTGACAACACAATCCACCATTACACCCGTGAAGACTTCGTTGTACCTAGTGCAAGTTTAGATCTAAGGAAAGTTTGTTAAGCTGTAAAAACTTGTTCCTTCATGCACTTGGCAGTCTAATTTGTGTAACACTAATCAGGCCATACATCCATGATTTAAGTCAATTTGTACTTCAGTTTTCACTGCTAAGCCACATGTTGTAGACAATTCAGCTGAGCAACCACACCAATTTCTAATGAAATTGAAACTGCAGTAACCGCTGATTGCTTAGCAGCTGAAACTTGTGATAAGCAATCATTAGCCATTGGTAAGGAAATTGAAATGACACAAAATGATGTTACACCTGCTTTAGTTCTACAAGCATTGCCACTAGTTTTCAATGAAAAAAATAAGATAGTCATTGATGATACTCCAACCATTTCTGAAAACAATATTAGTAATAAAGTTAATGTTTCTTCAGCAATCTTCACAGTAATCTATTTGCATTAGTAAGTGAAGGGGGCTACTGACTGCACACCATCATTAGTGCCTACCAAAGTTAATAAAGTTTTCAGTACCATATTAAAACAAAGATAAAGGACATCTCAGCACCAGCACCTTCACACTTAATAGAAGACATTTTTGGTGTTATTGAACAGTTGCCTGTGCACACTGTGCCTACTAGTAATTTAAATCATTTTACAACATTTTATTAGATAAGCTTGATATTCTTGAAACTACCTTACAAGTGAAATATTTTTTGGTGCTTGCTGAGCCTTTGTTAAATGAAGAAATGTGTGCTGTTAGAAAACAATTGCTGAGTACTGTTGTTGTTCAACCTATTATAATAGATTTTATATTCAAAACATATTCAGTAAATGCCTCATCAGCTGATTTTTATACCAGATGGTTCCAACATTTTTCATGTTCAAGATAATAGACTTTGAATTGAAAGTAATTTACCTGTGCAGCCTGTCAGTTGAAATTTATGCAGTGGAGAAAATGAACAGTTTATGTTCAACAAATGACTGATACTAACGTTTTGGTTAAGACTACTGCCACTACAGTGGAAATGTTGTTGCAACTGCTATAAACAACCTCCTGTATTAAATAATTTCCATAATTTCTTTGAAGCACACAAATTTCAATGTTGCCTTTCAGGCAGCATAAACCACCACCGAGCATGGTGGGTAAGTGGTTAGTGCTCTGGCCTCGCATTTGGGAGGACACCGGTTCGAATCCCCGTACGTGAATCCAGATTTGGATTTTCCATGGTTTCCCAAAATCACTCAAAGTGAATGCCGGGATGCTTACTTCAAAAGGCCATGGCCAAATTCCTTCCTGTTCCTTATGCCCAGTCCAATCTCTCCTCTAATGACCTCAACATCAATGAGACGTAAAGCCATAAGTAACAAAAAGCATAAACCAATGCCAGTTACTAAATTCACTAAGCACATCCACAGCTTAATGTTTCCTAATGAAAGGAATACAATTTTGTCAAACCATTTTTTTTAGGAAATTTGAATTTGGTAATGCCACTGGTGACAAACATTTTTTTCAAGTAATTCTTTTCTATGATCAGTTAGCTGATCGCTTTAAAACATTTTCAAGCTACTTTATGATGAAAGAGCTTGCCTTCAAGCATCCACCTCATATATTAGCACATTGTAATCCATTAATGCAGAAAAAGAGAGATTTCAAAATTTAAAAAGATGTTAAACAGAAATTGATCATATCTCATATCAGCTATGCACTGGGCAGTAAAAAAGAAAGGGGAAAAAAATAGTTTCTTCACATATACGCAGAAGAAAGAAAAGAATTTTGTTTGGAGAGAGGAAATATGTTTTAAAAGTTAAAACAATTTGCTACACCTACATGAAACTGCAATTGAATTGTAAACTAGGAACTTTAAGACAATAGATGTCCTATGTTTTTTTCTAACACTGCTATTTTCTAAAATAGTTACAGCACAATATGCAGATCTTCAGTCAGTTACTCAGCTGACATTTTTTAAAAATATGTATTGAATGATAGTTTTGTAGAAGCTTGTCTATTCTACATTGAAAAATCAATTTTTAAGCAACATTAACTCTAAGGGAGCATTAAAAGGTTTAGTAAACCAGTAGTCAAAATTGAAGGGGAAAATAGGTACAATTATAAAAGACACAGATTTTGAATTTGAAGATAGATTTAAGAAGTTTCAGCAAATGGAAGGATGGCAAAAGTATAGTAGAGTCAAGGTGGGAAGAGTTCAAGGAGATAATAAAAAGGGATGAAAAAATATTTATTCCAAATAAGAAAATAAAGAGAAATGGAGAACCTACATACTATAATAGGTAGGTGAGAAGCTTAAAGAGGTTGTTTGTCATAATTCTCGAATCGCATATATCAAATACACAATTAAAATGTTGTACAAAATTAACAACTTTGAACACATGTTGCCTAGTACTTCGCAACCTAAATTGCATTTGGTGTTGCTCGAAACAGATAATCGGAATGATTGGCACATAAGGCACTCGAGTATATGGTTCATGGTTGGGTCCTCATCACATTCACACTTAATGCTGGTAGTGTCAGTATAACCCATTCTCCCTAGGTTTTCCTTGGGCCTGCCCACTCCTGTACGCAATCGATTTCAGGACCGCCAGACATTCCAGTCTTCTGGATGAGTGCTTTACTATTCTCACATGGTAGAGGTTTGTAAGAAGAGAACATAACAGAGTTAAGAGGCGCAAGGTAGTAGGGAATATTTGAAATTAAACATGGAATTAATAACAGCCAAGAAGGTGGCTAAAGATGGTTTCTTGAAGAGTATTATCGGTGCAGGGGGACCACTGATTGATGCTTCTAGAAATTTCTGTAGCTATGTTAGAAAACTGAGGGGTAGGGAGAGTGTTGAGACAATAATAGATAATGATGGAGTATAATTTACTGAGTATCTGGAAAAAGGTAGAGAGTTTAAGTAACTGGTTTAATGATACCATTAGGGACAATGAATCAGAAATGGGATGGTGTAAATCTGAGAATGAGATTAACAGCACAGTTAGAAATGAGTAGTCCAAAAAATTTGAAATTCATTCTGAAGATATCAGGAAGGAACTATAAAGCTGAAAAAATGTAAAGGGGTTGGTGTAGATGATATTACTACAGATGTATTAAAGATAGCAGGACGTGACATTGTACCATGAAATATTTTTTAAATTGAAGTTGCATACTTGCTGCTTACCAGAGGACTGGAAAAGTGCGGTTGTAGTACCGGTACATAAAAGAGGAGTGAATAATAGTAAAAAATTATATGCAAATTAGTTTGACATCAGTGGTAGGTAAAATAATGGAGAGATTGATGTTCAATCACATCAGTAATATATGTGAGGAGCATAAGTGGTTTCCAAGTTGCCAGTATGGCTTTAGGCAAGGATATCCATATGAATCTTGGTTATTGGAATATATTCCAGATATTTTGGATGATATGGACAAGGGAAGCAGTGTGGCACTAGACCTTTTAAAGGCCTTAGACAGAGTGAGTCATAAAATAATGATAAATAAGGATAAAAACTATTGTTAAAGGGATTTGCTGGGTTGAAGACTTTATAAAAGGTAGAAAACAACAAGTTAGCATAGGAAATGCAGTTTCAAAAGAAGTGGAAGTAAAAGTGGGAGTGCCACAGGGTAGCGTATTGGGACCATTGCTGTTCATTATTTAATGAATGATTGTGTTAATGGTTTACTATCAGAAGTTAGGTTGTTTGCAAATACTATATAAAAGGATCAAAATGGTAGAGGACTGTAAGCAGCTTCTGGGTGATCTGGACAGGATATCTAGGGTTGGTAAACTTGAGATGAAGATAAGCGCAAAGAAGAGTCAGTTTTAGGTACACAGATAAAAAAAAAACTAAAGGTTGATTATGATTATAAGGTGGGGAAAGAATTGCTTTTTGAAGACTTGAAATGTAAATACCTTGGCATAACATTTGATAACAAGCTCAAATGGGCAGGACATATAGGACAGGTAGTAGGAAAAGGTTTCAAAATCCTTCACTTGTTGGAGAGGGTGATGAGGGGAAATAAAGGAATTGTTTTACAAAACTTTGATAGGACCATGGCTTGTATAAGGTGGTGTAGTATGGGACGCACATTTTGGGTATCAAATTCAGGAATCGGAGGAGGTGCAAAGAAGGGCTGCTACAATGGTCTCTGAAAAGTACCGTAGAACACAATCGGTAACTGAAATGATAAAAGAACTGGAATGAGATTCATTGAAAGACAGGAGGAGGGTGAAATGAGTCATGGGAATGAATCCGGCATATATTGGCTATGAGGCATGGCAAGATATTGGTGTAAGAATTAAAAGTAATGCATGGAATGGAAAAGATGACTATCACCACAAGCTGGCACTCAGTTTTGGGTGCAAGGGTGTGGGAAGATTTTCTTTCATAGGTAAGGGGGTCAGGAATTAGAATAAGTTACCACGAGAATTGATGAATAATTTACAAAAAATGTTGAAACCATTTGAAGTTGAAATTTGTGGACGGAAAAAGTAGGTGGGTACATAAAAGGGGAAAATTAGTGTGTAGGGAAGTCCATCACAAATTAAATCAGGATAAATTAACCTTGGAGGTAATAAAAATGCAATATCTGACTCTACAGAAGTAATTGTCAAGAGGTTGAAGTCTTTTGGATAAAGGATGAAAAAAAGGCGACCGTTGAAATGGTGTTTGAGGTTAAATGTGTTTACCAATAAGTTATTTTGAAGAGGAAGACTGAAGAACATAATGGGAGTATATTTCTACATTAAAAGTCCAGTGCACAGCAGTAAAGACTGCATGACATCTGGGATACTTCTGTTCTTTGCTTCATCGGCAAAGACTGGGTTGCCAGTATAAATTATTTATACATTCCCATTTCAAAGCATATAAATAATAATAATAATAATATAAGTGAATGCACCTTTAACTGTTTGTATCAGAGGAAAGATTCTTTTACGACATTAATATGACACTGAAGTGTTGCGATATGTTTGGTGGATGATGACTGAGCGGGCAACTACTTTAAATAGAGACTTTAACTGCTGTAGATATAGATTAGTCAGAAAGCAGATACTATATTATTTCAGCGCATTTTAAATAATGAAAGAAATTTAGAAAAGTGATGCCAAGGAATGCATACACAGATTTTCTTAGACAATATTATTTTCTGATCGAAATATTTTTTCATAGTTCTAATCTTTATACCATTTTTATTTTTGCTTTGTCTTATTTTTTCTATAAAGGGTGATAAATTTCTTTGTGCTTCTATGCAACATACATGTACACTACAGTGAGACATTATTTTGATAGTTGTTGACTCGCAGCACAGCCATTTTTTCTTTTTTTAATATATACTTCTAATTTAATTGCAATGGAACACAGGCTCTGGTGGCAATTTCCCTACACACCCATTTTCCCCCTATCCTGCACCCACCTACATTTGCCCTTTACAAATTTTATCTTTAAATTCTTTCAAAGCTTTCGGTAAATTATTCATCATTTCTCTTGGTAACTCATTCCAATCCCTGACACCCTTACCTAAAAAAGAGAATCTTCCCACACCCTTGTGCCTGAAATCTAGTGCCAGCTTGTGGTCATGGTCATCTTTTCCCTTCCATGCACTACTTTTCATACCTATTGCAATATCTTTCAATGCCTCATCACCAGTATATGCCCTGTACACTCCCATGACCCTCCTCATCCTCCTCCTGCCTTGCAATGAATCCCATTTCAGCTCTTTTATCATATCCGTCACTGATTGCATTCTGCGATAATTTCCAGAAACAAATCTAGCAGCCCTTTTTTCCACTCTCTCCAACTCCTGTATTTGATACGTAAAATGAGGGTCCCATACTACACTACCATATTCGAGCAATGGTCTGACCAAAGTTTTGTAACCCAATTATTATTATTATTATTATTATTATTACTCCGCGATTCACTTAAAGTGTGTGGCGGAGGGTGCATTGCACCTATCTAAAGGGGTTATGGTTTGGAAGGGTTATAAGGAATATGGCAGGAGGCGCCCATGGGCTATTGTGAGGAACCATCCCCGCATTCGCGTGGAGTGATCTGGGAAAACCATGGAAAACCCAGATCAGGATTGCTGGAGTGCTTTATCGAAAGCTACTCCTGTCGGATTTTAAGTTTACTCGCCCGGTAAATCCTTTCTATTCCATTCCCTAATCGCTCGTGGGAAAAATGAGTACAGAAATGAATCGGTTCTGGCCCTGATTTCTCTTATCTTATTTTCACGGTCATTTCGAGATATGAATGTTGCTGGTAGCAATATTTGCTGACTGTCATTCCGAAATACATCTGTCGTGAATTTTTCAATTAGCTTTCGTCGAGAGCAACACCTTCGGTGTTCCAGGTCTTCCCAACCTAACTCCTTCAACATCGCACTTACGCTTTCCCTCCAACTATATATACCTGTCACGAATCGGGCAGCTCTTCTTTGGACCTTCTCTAAAGCCTCCATTAACCCCTTTTGATGGGGACTCCATACAGAACAACAATACTCTAAGTGAGGACGTACTAGTGACTTGTATACAATCGATTTAACTTCCTGAGTGCATTGATTTAAATTACGACCTAGAAATCGGAGCATACGATTTGCTTTTCCCATTACATTCTCGATATGCTCATTCCACGACAAATTATTACGAATTGTTACCCCTAGATATTTAGCGGAATCTACCGTTCTAAGGACAGTGCCATTAATCGTATATTCATAGTTAAATGGCGTCACCTTTTTACTTACACGCATGACTTGGCTCTTTTTAGCGTTTAACTCCAACTGCCAATCTTTACACCACGCAATTATTTTCATAATATCGTCTTCTAACAAAGCGCAGTCGTCCTGGGTTTTGATTTCGCGATAAATTATAGCATCATCGGCAAATAATCTTTTCATCCCCCCTATTATGTCGCATAGATCATTGATGTATATGAGAAACAACAGTGACCCTAACACGCTTCCCTGGGGAACTCCAGACCCCACTTCAGTAAGTGATGAACGCTCACCGTCGAGAACTACACATTGTGTTCTGTCCTTCAGGAAGTCTGCAACCCAGTCGCATATTTGTCTAGATATGCCGTAACCGCGAAGTTTCCTAATTAACCTAGTGTGAGGCACAGTGTCGAAAGCTTTTTTAAAGTCTAATAGAACCAAATCAACCTGGGATTGCTCATCTATAATTCGGCACAAGTCATGAATTAGAAGTGCAAGTTGTGTTTCGCAGCATCGGCCTTTTCTGAATCCATGTTGATTTGGATTTAAAAGCTCACCTTCATCCAATTCCTTGACTTCTCTCGTACATCCCCTCATCACTCTCTCCAACAAGTGCAGAACTTTGAAACCTTTTCCTACCAGTGTCCTGCCCAGTTAAGTTTGTTATCAAAAGTAATTCCAAGATATTTACATTTCAAGTCTTCAGCAAGCAATTCTTTCCCCACCTTGTATTCATAATTAACCTTTTGTTTTTTATTTGTGTATCTAATTATCTGACTCTTCTTTGCATTTATCTTCATTCCATGTTTACCAACCCAATTAGATATCCTGTCCAGATCACCCTGCAACTGTTTACAATCCTCTATCGTTTTGATTCTTTTATACAGCATTATGTCATCTGCAAACAATCAAATTTCAGATAGTAACCAATCAACACAATTATTCATTAGAGTAATAAATATCAGTGGTCCCAATACGCTACTCTGTGGCACACCCATTTTTACTTCCACTTCTTTTGATACTACATTTCCTACCCTAACTTTCCGTTTTCTACCTTTTAAAAATTCTTCTACCCAGCAAATGACTTTCTTATCCACTCCAATGGTTTTTACCTTATTTACTACCATTTTATGGCTTACTGTGTCAAACGCCTTTGAAAGATCTAGTGCTACACTACCTTTGGCGTCCCTTGTCCATTTCATCTGAAATATCTTGCATATATCCCACCAACTGAGATTCGCATGAATATCCTTGCCTGAAACCATGTTGCCTGCTTGAAAACCACTTACGTCCCTCACATATATTTCTGATGTGGTTGCATATCAATCTTTCCATTAATGTACCTACCACTGATGTCAAACTGATTGGCCTGCAATTCTCAACTCTATTTCTGACCCCTCCCTTATGTACTGGTACTACTATCGTGGTAAGCAGCAAGTGTCTAGACTCAATTTAAATAATATTTCAAGATAAGGTACAATGTCACATCCGGCTATCTTTAAGATATCTGTAGTAATATTATCTTCACCAGCCCCTTTATTTTTTTCAGCTTTCTTATTTCCTTCATGATTTTCTCAGGATGGATATCAAATTTTTTACTATCATCATTTCTAATTGTGTTGTTAAGCTCGTTCTCCGAATTAGACCTCCCTGTTTCTGATTCATTGTCCCTAATACTTTCACTGAACCAGTAAATTAAAATCTCTGCCTTTTTCAAATCGCCAGTAACTTCTCCATCCTTATCTATAAGTGTCTCTACACCCTCCCTTCCCCTCAGTTTCTTGATATGGCCATAGAAATTTCTAGATGCATCAGTCAATGGTCCTCCTGCACTGACAATACATTTCATAAACCCATCTTTAGCCATTTTCTTTGCTGTTGTTAAGTCCTTGTTTAGTTGTTTTAAATATTCCCTACTACCCTGCTGTCTCTTAACTCTGTTATGTTCTTTTCTTACCAACCTCTTTAACCTCCTCACTTCCTTATTATAGTACATAGGTTCTCTACTTCTCTTTATTTTCTTCTTTGGAATAAATTTTTCTTCCCCCTTTCTTATCTCCTTGAACTCTTCCCACCTTGACTCTACTGTACCTGAGCCTTCCTTCCATTTGCTGAATTGTTCTCTGAAATATCTCTTCAAATTCGAAACCTGTGCCTTTTTATAATTGTACCTATTTCCCCCTTCAATTTTGGCTGCTGGTTTACTGAATCCTCTAATATCCATCAGAACTGCTTCATGGTCACTTATTCCTTCAGTTACTTGATACCTCAAAAGGTTTTCATCAGGCTGAATTAGAAATATATCCAAAATATTTTGTCCCCTAGTGTTTTGCTCAACCACTTGCGTAAATCCTCCTTCCCTTATTAAGATATTTGCAAATCTTTGTTCCCTTGTGTTATTTATCTTATTCCCTTCCCAGTTTACACCTCGTAAATTTAAATCCCCGCCGATGATGATCATTCTATTCTCACATCTGAAATCTGAGTATGAATTTAATTTCTCCCCAAGAGCCTCATCCTCTTCTGTCATTCTTCCACTGCGGTAAACAGCCAACACTCTGATTTTTTTTCTTTTTTATTACCCCAGAAATCTACCCCAAGTAACTCATGGTCTTGATCTATGAATGCCAGTGAACTGTGGTAATTTTTGCTAACTAGTATGAAGACTCCTCCACCAATTGCTCCTCTATCTCTGCGGTACACTCTGTAACCATCAGGAAAAACCTCACTGTCTAGTACTTCCTCTTTTAACCAACTCTCTACCCCAATTATTACTTGTGGTTCGTGCATCTCTATTAAGTTTGCAAATTCGATTACTTTGTTCATTATACTTCTACAGTTTACCATTAACACCCTTACTACTGGCTTTACATTTTCAGAATTTATCTCCTCTTTCCCACTTTTACCGCAGTCAGTTATTGTTTCAGCCATTTCATCTATTTCTTTAATATCTGTGACAAACTATTGTTGGATTTATGTACTAGATTGTGAAGATTGGACACTTTGTTGGTCCAGGGTTCATACTTTTCTTCAATATTTCAATAAATCTACTACTATACCTATGACCAGCGTACTAGTCCATACAACTATTGTTGTACTACAACTATTTACCAATATTTGACTTAGTACACATCAGTATACCGATGCAGCGAAACTAAGTTTTGATAACTGATGCCTTTATAGGAATGTGACTAAGTTCTTTTCTCTTTATATATTTTTTGTTTGTGCACGTTTTTTTGTATTAATTGTAAATTTGACCAACCTTGTGTTATTTACTATGTTGTAATGTGTGTTATTTAGGAATAAATGATTTATGTTAGTAAGATAGGTTAAGGTCTCATGACCAAATGTTTCAACAACAGAGCTTGTCTGTTTTCATGACAATTCAAATGAACCAATGTAATTTTGATTTCAATTTCAGTCTGTATCATTTCAAATGAATTTCACGCATACTTCAAATATGAGGCTCAATAATATTTTTGCCTAAGGCATTCATAAACTGAACACTTTGTTTTTGATAAAGCTGACTATAAGCAGTTCACATTCACTATGTAAATAGTTAATAATTTTCTAAATTTTTAAAATAATTTCAAGTGAATTTTACTCATCAGGTGATATTTCATACATACAATACTGTTAAGACGTTATTTTATATGATTTCATTATGCTATTTGTATTAGATATTAAGGGAAATGTTCACAGATTTTTAATGTTTCATACATCTGATGCTATAAAGGACTTTTCACACTGGCAATTACAAGGAGAGCGTTGTTTTTATTCTTGCTTTGCTCCCAAAATTTGTTAACATTTTGTGTGTCAACTTGGGGAAATCAAAGAATTACTCATTGGTTTTATACTAAAATACAGTGTGTCTATGGCAAACACTTCTAACACAAATATGAGAAAATTGATTCTACTTAAGTGCATAGTCATTTTAAGATTTAAGCAAATTAACATTTTTTTCTCTCTTTTTTTAAAATAATTTTTGACAAATTTGACATGCATGTAAATGTTTACAATTATTAATTTGTGTTGTAATTAGTAGAATGAGTAGATTGAATATTTTTCGTGTCATTTTTTTGTTTCGTAAAATGTGATAATTTTGAACTGGTATCAGATAGCGATTTTTGATAACATTTTGAATTTATAACGCCATTTAATACGCTATTTTTCAGTATAAGTATTGAGATTTTTTTAAGACTTTTGTTGAATGAAGTATGAATGAGAGGGGATTTTCTAATAATTTGAAGACATAAGGAGCAATTTCTTTCCCCTAGCTTAAATTCACAGAATAAGTTAAATTTTGGGGGAGCATGTTATGGATGAACAAGCTTTCCAAAAACAATAGAAGGGGATTAATTTGAATCCTCTAACACATTACACTGATAAAATAAACATGATCTTAAGAATAAAGCACTTTTCAATTCAAAATAAAACCAGCATTGTTATAATATGTCAAAAATGAGTAATAAAACCAAAGTGTATAGAAATTACCGCACTCATTTCCACTAAGAGTGCAGTTGAAAATAAACATTTTTTACTACGTTTATAATACAAGAAAATCTTCTTTAAGAAGTTAATCAAATTTGTAAATCTGTTCACCATGTTCTTATAAAAAATAAAGATTACAGCCAAATGAAGATGATATAGAACTGAGACATATTTCAAGTTAAAAAGAAAACTAAAAGTACTGTTTTGAAAGATTAAATAGTTTTAAACTAATGGAGAAATAACTATAATAGTTATCCTACATATTTAAAATATTATTAACAAATAAATGGATAAGTCTAAGAAAAAAGCTGTCATAACGTAAAATACTTGATATAAATCATACTCTAATAGACAAATGTTTCAGAAAAACCTGAGTAAAATAATATGTCATGAGAATTATGGGCTTTTGGGATTAGCAACAGGGTGATAATTCACCGTGGGGAAATACCAAAGATCCAGAAGCCTGCAGAGGAAAACTATATAAGACCCTGCAGCACAACCCGTTGAAGTCAGTCGCCAAGTGTCAACCACACGAGCCACATCACAAACTTTCAAAAGATGTAGTACAAAACTTATGCCGCGTGGCATTGGACATAATATAAAAACTGTACTGTCAGGATGATTAGTAATAAACTTTTAGTAACCAAGTGCAATATAGAAATTTTTTAAAATGTTAAATATATGTTCTAAAGCTGATTCTAATGTGGTTGCAATCAGATAAATGTTGCAAGAGTGAATGCTTCTTTGTCGGTGTTCGTTTGTTGAAGAATAACCTGCAGTCTGATTGAACAGATTACGAAGTGCTATTGTGATTATGGTACCGGCTTTAAATTCATCAATTTTGAAGAATATATATTCTTAGCGATTTTTAGTACTGAATTTCATTTCTTTTCACCATTTTAAACGGTTATCTGTTGCGGTAATAGTAGTAAACAAATTGGTGATCGGATTAAGACTTATGTACCTTGCCTAAATAACATTACATTCTCCGTTATAATAGTTAATGGCAAGATCTTGCATAATCCCAAGCACACACACAAGGAATGCAATATTTTGGTGCTTAACCTTATTTTTGTAAGTAGGTGAGACCTTTGGCAGAGTTAGATGTGCACACACTGTCATTCACTTGTTGATTGGAGGATACAGGCGGCATGGCATGTGCGGCATAAGTGGTGCTGAGGGGGCTGGGAAAGTACTAAATCAATGATCGATGATGTTGGCAGCATATTATTGTTTGAAGTGGGAGAACATCACCATAATTAATGAGTGATGATATAAATATTAAAAATATGGAAAATGTGAAATACACAATATGATAGATAAAAAATGTGAACAGTAGTAATAATTAGTGTTGTCTACTGGGAGGATAGTATTGGAGCTTGAGTCCTGGAATATTCCTAATATCAAGAATATTCTGGCAAGCTAGTTCCCATCTGTGGAGTTCTGTGGAGGTTGTGGTGTCTGATAAAATTCTGATGACCCAAAATGTGAAATAGTTGTTTGAATTGTTCAACTTGTGGGAACTGGCATGTTTTGCCATAGGATGGGATATATTGCAGTGTAAACTGTTTCTGTGGTTGTTCATTCTGATGGCGAGTGGGTTAGTGATGAGGCATATGTATGAGTTAGTACAGGGGACCGAGCGTGGTGGTGTAACGGTTTGCATTCTGGCCTCGCATTTGGGATGACGGCGGTTCGAATCCCCGTCCGGGCATCCAGATTTGGGTTTTCCATGGTTTCCCAAATCACTCCAGCCAAATGCCGGGATGCTTCCTTCAGAAGGCCCTGGCCAAATTCCTTCCCCTTCCTTGCCCCCCATCCTTTCCCGTCTCTAAAGACCTCGCTATTAAGAGACGTTAAGCAGTTTAAAAAAAAAAAAAAGTACAGGGGAGGCATGTGAGTTGCTATAAAAGGTGTGTTGTGGTGCAAGTAGCATGTCCAGTGATGGGGGAGTTTTCCCCTGTGGACAGATTGGAGTAGGTGGTGGTAGAACAATTCATGTGGTAGTTTGGGGAAATCACAAGGCAAGTATTTATGAAACAAGATATTCTTCAAATTGGGTGATGTGCTGAAGCGTCTGGGGGGTAGTGGGTAGGATCTTTAGGAGAATGGTGCACCTCCTGGGGAAGGAAAAGAGGAAGATACACAGACATGTAAACACATTGAATGTATCAATGCTGCAGCAGCCTTCAACTGTGGTATTATCCTATCCTAATGTTTAATATATATGATTTTTTATTTTCCTTTTAAATTTTGTAAATAATTTCTCACTATTTATAAAGGCCTTTTTTGCATCAATATTATTTTTTCTTTCCAATCAACTCCACTCTGATCAGAACGGTCATGTGGCAATGTAGACAGTGGATGTCTGTAAGCTCAATCATTTTGTACTGTGTTCATTTGTGAAGACTCAGCACAAAATATTGTTTTTTTTTGTGTTTGTGTTTTTTTTTTCTGTTGTCCTCCATCCTTCAACTCTTTCCTATCCATATTATTCTAGTCTCATTCTCCATACTCCACTGTTGCTGAATTTATGATGTGTACTACTGATTTATTGATTTCCTGGCTCTATGTAACTGCTGTCTCATAGACCAATTATTAAGTTTATAGCTCTTTTTTGTTTGTAGGTGGCCCGTTACAATGGCTGTTTTGAGTGCACTACTAGTTTTCTGCATGGTGCTATTATTTGGTGTTGCTAGACATTCTCGGTGTGCACTGATTACGTAAGTCTAATGTTACTACCTTTCTTCACATTTACAGCTATTTAAATATATATTTAGTTCTCAATTATTACATTTCTTGTTCCAGGTTTTCAGTATTTGGTCTGTTCGCTGTCATAATTTCATGGATAATGGCTTCTTTGTACCTTGCTACTTCGGTGGTAAGTCTTTTAGTTTTGGAATTCTTTTGACATTGCCAAGTACAATTTTATCACAGATAATGTAAAACGAAATAAGGATTGGCAGTTCAGGACATTTTGTCTGTCAAGGTCATTTCTGATGCATTATCATTTGCTCTCAAATATCATGGAATCGGTAAAAGCATATTATAGTTATTGGTTTGATATTATATTCCATTTAAATGAATTGTGTATATAACAGAATAATACTAGTAGCTAATCTTTAAATGCCACAATTCAGCTATCAGTCATAATGAATACATTTTATTTTGCATGGTTGGTGAGCAATAAAACTCTGGCTTCACATTCGGGATGACACTGGTTCGAATCCCTGTGTCGCCTTCCAGATTTCGGTTTCCAAGGTTTCCTGAAAGCATTCCGGGTGAATGTCTGGATGCTTACTTCAAAAGTCCATGACAGAATTTCCTCCCATTATTTGTCCCCAGTCCTTTCCTGCCTCTAATAACCTTGATGTTCATGAGGTATAAAGCCATAAGTAAAAAAAAATTAGTTTATCAGTTCACAGACAGAAAAAATAAATTTAAACTATACACCAAATAAAATATAATACCTAATTTTGAATTTAATTTCTATTTGTATTAGAAAAATATTGTAATTTCTCTGTCCTCTTCAGTTTCAAAAGTTCAAAATTTAAATGACACAGCAAAGAAAGTTGGTGGATGACATGTTAAACTGCAATGTGGGGAATGTTTGTAAGCTAAATTAACATGTTGAGAAGAGATATGCAGTTGAGCCTCATTTACTATTCCAAATGAAATTGCTTCATGACAGTTAAATTGAAAATAATTTTTTTTAGAATGAGTCTTAGAGCAGTATTGAATAGTGTTAAAATATTGGGGTGATGTTGGTGTAGGTTTTGTAATGAATAAGAGAGTAGCGAGATGGGTGAGTTGTGAAGAGTTTAGTGGCATGATAATTGTGATGAGGTTTGAAACTAAGCCCACCCCAACCACGTTAGTACAAGTGTATATGCCAATATCACAGGAAGATGAACAAGAAATAGAGAAAATATATGCCAAAATTGAAAAATTAATCCAATATGTGATGTGGGTGAAAAATCTAATAATCATGGGTGATTGGGAGAAGGAAAAGAGGGGAATACTGTAGGAAGTTTTAGTCTAGGAGAAAGAAATGAGTGATGAAGCAAGTTGTTAGAATTTTGCGAAGGATATAAGATACTTTTGGTAAACACACAGTTTAAGAACTATGCAAGAAGGATATACACCTGGAAATTTCCAGTGGATACAGACAGATATCAGCTAGAATATATCATGGTCAAACAGATATTCAGAAATCAAGCTCTAGACTGTAAAGCATACTCAGGAGCTATTTTTATTCAAGCAATGAGAAACGTCTATACTAAGTTTCATAAACTTTGCTCCATCCGTTTCCAGATTTAAAGCCAATCTAGGTTCACACACCCCCTTCCAAGAAATTTTTATTCATCCAAAATTATTCATTTGTACGAACCTTCATTAATTTGGTTCCATCCATTTCCTGTACTAAACTAAGTGATGATTTAGTGGCACAGTTCTAAAAATGAGGTGGTTTGGATGCTTTGATATGGAATTTCCATTTCATTTAGGTCCAGGTTACATTTCAACCTAATTACATCATCTGCAAATATTGCTGCTCGAAAATCGAAACATGAACTGCACCTGAATTAATACATACTACATACCTAAAAATAATCTTATGTGTGTGTACATCACGCAAAAAATACAGATTGTAAATGGATTTTCAAAATTTTAAAGCTTGGAGTCAAAGTTAAAATTTGACATACTTCTTGATACATAACAACACATTTATTTTATGAATGCTTTAGCATTATCTGAAAACTGCAGAATACATTTTGATTGAATTTTCATTTTCTGTATCTCAAAACCATTTGAATTTACCCTCACAGGTCCAAAGAACACATTTCAGTTGTCTTCTCAGGAAACCAAATTCCATGTCAATTTATTATTACAACATTAAATGTCCAATCAGAAACGTATATAAACTTTTATGGAAAATCATTCAACAATAAGTGCATCATTTATTCCATCAACAATAAAAACGCTCATATGCATATGCAAATATATGGGATTCTACGATCACCGAGATGCCTCATTTTCATCATGGATTCCAATTTTACTACATAAAACAAATCAAAATTGAAGAATTTCTTTTATGTTTACTTATACTTTTTGATAAATTGTCTCTCACAACTGAGATGGTTAGGTTGAAATGCAACCTAGTTATGATTTCTGTTAGATTATGGATTCTTATGTAACTTCAATGTTGCGATATCGTATCCCTAAATTCAGGTGGTTAGTTTGAAATGCTACCCAGATGAGAATAAATTATGACAAACTATATGCTGAACATGTACAATGGGTGCTTTAGTTTCTTCATGGTGGTTATGTCATCAATAACATAGCATTTATGAAATTACTAATATTAATTACAAATAATAACAAAATTCTTCATGCCTTATTCTATGACGAGGACATTCGCTTAGAGGTTGCATTTCAACCAAACCAAAACCTCAACTAATATTACCTCTGAAAAATCTGTACAGAAAGGCTTAAACATATGAAATGCACCACAAAATACAATTCGGGTAATAACAACGTTGTTTACATGAGGATTCCTAGTTCACGTAGCATAAATGTACACAATTAATTTCATTATAAACTTACAGTATGTACTGCAACTTGAATAATGCACTCGAAATTAAACATTCATCTCATTGCGATATAAAATTGACCCTAAGATCATTGCCAAAAATAGAAGGAACTAGCTATAACTAATTTTTGACATTTGATATCTCTAATACTATAGATAATAAAAATCATCAGGCTACACATTAATTACTGTGAATAGGGTGAATCTACTTTCAGCTCCAAACACCAGATATTTCAGCTGACATTCAATATCTTGAGAACTTACATAGATTATAATGAAAGATAGATTATTGCAGAAACCTACGTCTATAGTGCAAAATGTAATGAAAAATGTTCAGTTTTCCTAAACTCTATATACTTCCAACTCTAAAGGAGTAATACAAGGTTCTATTAATCACTGTGTAGTCAATAAATGCACTTTGTGCTCCAAACACCAAATATTCAGCCTTTTATTGAAATATCAAAAATGAATTACTGAAAAATATCTACAGTAAAAGAATGAAAGCTATATTAGTTGTCATCTACAGTACTATATCAAGTGCCAGGAAAATTCTAGTATTAGTGTTACCTGTATGATTGAATATCTAGAATAATATTATCATAACTAAATTAATGTTTTTATTGTAACAGTAAAGATGATAGCTAAAGACATTATAATTGTGCTGTCAGAGACCGTAATAAAAGAATATCTTTTATTAGTTTCTCGCATTCAGTACGGCCATTTTTGGCGTTTAAAAACTAAATCTCCCGAGTTAAAGGAAAGGTTATTTGAAGTTTTATTTAGCGTGGAGTATGCAATATAGGTATTACTATTAATTAATTTTAAGGCTAAGGTCAAAGACATTGTAGCTGCATGTTAAGTACGAAGCATGGTAAGAAGTATGCCACATCTAGGGGTTCCATCTTTGGTATTTATCACTACACGTTGAGAATTTCTTTTAATGCTCCAACATTATGGAATGCAGAATCATAAGATATTCCGAACAACTGAATTGAGATTCTAAGCTTTAAAACGGTGAAAACCCCATCGAAATCTGCTCAGTAGTTTCCGAGTTTTTTCTAGGTCTCGTTTATCCGGTTTTTGTTTTATAGATATAGAAGAGAAGATAGATAGATAGATGGATAGATAGATAGATAGATAGATAGATAGATAGATAGATATAGAAGAAGATATTTTCTGTTTTTATATATTTTTAATAATTATTAAAAACTGTGAATTTGACGATTAAGTGAAGTGAGCATTGTGTCCGCCACAGTAGCTCACATATAGTATTCCTATTTACTGTTCTTCATTCATACCACTGCTATCCTATACTAATCTTTCTGAGGTTTGAGTTATTATCATATATAAAGACTATCTTTTGCCTGCAGCTTTGCTCGAATGGAATTCATAAAGCATTCATATACATATTCGTATTCGAATCCCACAGGTACAGCTATTTGGGATAAAAGTAAATGGCCAATGCATTATTCCAAATTTATCCTAAGCAGTTCAGTCATTTCTACATGGAACAGTAAAAACATCAAAGCAAACGAACTTTTACATTTATGATATTAATAGGATGTAAAAATTGTATGTTACCTTCAGTCTATATATATGGACACCTTAATCACGAATAAGCGATTGCTGATTTGGGACACCACAATGAGATCTCGCACCACCTGAAAAACTTGCTAGGGCTGCCCCTGCTCATATATAGGCCTCACTATGAACCCACTTGCCATCAGAATGAATGGCCACAGCAAACAGTTTTCAATAGCAACTTTGCAGTTCCCATGATCCCAACAATTTCAACAACTGTTGCTCAGAGTTTTCCCTGACGCCGCAACCTCCTCCTGAACTGCCTACCAGAAAATCCTAGACACCTGACATCCTCCAGGCCTCAATCTCCAATAAGTCCCTCCCATTGGCCAAGCCCTTATTATTTTTTATGGCTTGTATTTTATTTTTCCTAGTTTCTCAAAATGTTTTATAATATTTATATACTTACCCAGTAATTATGTTGATGTTCCCCACTTCCAATGATAATAGACCTTCAGCATTATCGATTATCGATCTAGTACTTGGCCCCCCACCTTTTTTCCATACTATGTTCTTTGCTGGCCATGCCGCACTACCTCCTTTCACTAGACAGCCTTCGGTGTGTACACGCCGTGCCCTACCTGATGTCTCACTCCTGGCAAGAATAAGGCTAACTGCCAAAATATTGTTTCTCTTGTGTTCGTCTTTTATGTTCATCATTCTCAGCCACCTTCATCTGTGGTAAGTGTTGAGTTGTATTTCCCTATCCTTCCTTAGTTTCATCGCCTTAAAGGATTTTCCTGCTCTTTGATATACCTTCCACTTAATAGAAATGTGTACTATATATGTTTAGCATAAGTAAATGACGGTGATATATACCACAAAGCAAATACATACACAGGAGTTACAGACAAGATTTCTTTCTTCAGCAATATCATATGATAGTAACTTTTCTCATTAAGTTTATGAATAAATGGTCAGATTTTTCAAGTAGTATATAAATGGAAATATTTAAAGTTCTTAACTTTAGTGTTTTCTAAAACTGTGAATAACCAGGAGGTGGAATGCTAAGTTTATTTATTAACACTAAACATAAGTCAGCATAAAAGTAATATTTAGTGCAAGTGATAAAGTGCTTAGAGGGGAAAAAGATAATGAAAATACTTATAGTTCTCAAGCAAATGTTAAATGATGTAGGTTTAGTTGCATCATTACAATAAAGAATGAAAAAGTGAATGAGTGTTATAATAGATGGTATATGATGGTTATAGAAAAACTTTTTTTGTGGTGCAGAAACTGGATACAGATTTACAAAAATATTCTGCAGAACTAGTTAGCTTCTACACAGGTCTGGTTAGGCGAATGTAATCGGCCACCCCAATACGTGATATCAAAAGTGAAAGAAACTATGAGCTGACGAATAAAAACTTACACTTTGTTTCTACACTAATTTATCATTTTTAGAGTTAGATATTACAAACTTCGAATATGAATAAAAAAATGTCTTTAATTTCTTAAGTGCCTATTTAATTTAATATTTACAAAACATTTGTTAATTACAGTTTAAAAAAAACAAAAAAATGTGCTTTATTAGCAGTGGGAATTAAAAAGTTAAAAATAAAATGATAGTTTTAAAAAACTAAGTACACGCTTTTGCAGCAATGGGAACTTAAAGGGTAAAAGTTATCTTTACCTATAATTTTTTTTTTCAAAAGCCCTTGTATGTTCCACAATTCAGTATAATTTTTTGATTAATTCTAAATTAAGTATAAAGTTTCTGATTAAAAAATTAACTTTAATGTAAAAAAAATGGGATGCTATATATTGCCAGCTGTTCATAAAGATAGACATAGTCATCATGAATATGTAGAGATATACTCATTTCTTTTCAGTAAATAAATGATTCTTAGAGACATGAAATGACTCAAAGATCAATATCTAACTCTTACAGAGTTTCTGATATTAAATTTAATTGCTTCAAAATGGATCCCCACAATTCAGACATTATGGATGTCTCTAAAGTAGTCACTGTTCTGATGCTGAATCCCTCTCCCACTATTCCCAAAACCTATCCCAAGCCCTTATTTCCCGCTCCTATGCAGCAGATCTTGTACATAAACAAATCACGCGTGCAATCTCTCACCCTCCACGGAACCACTCCCTTCCGGCTCCTCTAGCATCCAACCATAGCCCTGTCTTTGTCACCCAGTTCTCGCCTGGTCTCGAATCCATCAATTGAATCCTACAACAGGGGCATGACTTCCTTCGGTCCTTTCCAGAAATGTGCACTCTCTTGCAAAAAATTCTGCCAACTGTCCCCCGTACTTGTTTCAGCAGAACACCTAACCTCAAAAACATCTTGGTTTACAAATACCCTCCATATGACTCTCCAAAAACACCTTATGGATCTTTCCCCTGTAATAGACCTCGCTGCAAAACCTGCAACATGCATCCTCCCACTACTACATTTTCCAACCCTGTCACAGGGGAAAACTTTCCCATCACCGGACATGCCACATGCTCCACTACGCACATCATATACCAGCTAACTTGTCGCCATTGCACGAGTTGTTATATCGGCCTGACTACACAACTCTCGACCAGAATGAATGGCCACAGATAAACAGATCATACCCGCATTTATATCTTCCCATACCAGAACATGCTGACTACCTAAACTCCAACAACTTCAATGACTGTTTCACTGTGAGAGCAATCAATTTTTTCCCCGAAACTACCACCGCCTTCGCAGATGGGAACTTGCTTACCAAAACATCCTAGATACCAGACACCCACCCGGCCTCAACCACAGATAAAATTCCTTTCCTTGACACATCACTCATCATTAGTAGGATTAGTAGTAGCATTATTGTCATTTAACTAATTACCTTTTTTTTCTTCAAAATTTATCTGTCCATATTTATTTATTTACTTTATTTCCCCTCCCCCTTTTTTTTGTCTAGTATTAGTTGTATCACCATCTGTGATTTACATATTTATATACAATATCTCAGTTCCACCGCCATATCGATAATCCACCTACTCATGTAGCAACTCTTGGCGTGTGCACACCTCCCGAGCCTCATGACTCATTTTCTCCATCATGAATAAGGTTTAATAACCGAAATATTGAGTTTATTTGTGTGTTTGTGATATATGTTCTTCTCTCGTCGCTGCCTTCAACTTTGGTGAGTGATTAGTCATTTTCTCTTTCCTTCCAATTTTATTACACCAAAATATTTTTTATGCATTAATGGGTCATTCTATGGAGACACCCACGAAAACCTGCAGGGATGGCCAGGGGCAGCCGACCCTCTGGCACCTGCCACCTCGGGCATTTGCCCCCTACACCCTTACAAGAATATGTCACTAGGATAGATCTCAGAAAAATTATTAATCATATGTAATGCAGTTAGTAGATATGTAACAGAGACAGAGCTACATTAATTCTGCTTTTAATGTTCTTGCAGCTTGAAATCTTGGTGAATTGTATTTGCTAATACAATCATTTGTGTTTTTTACATTGAGAAATTGGTTGGGAGAGATTTCAAAATTATGCGCCAATTGGAAATAAGTGGACATATTAAGGAAGTGTAGGATCACTGGCACAACATCTTGTTGAGGACTTTGCTTGGAAATATCGGGATGCTGTGAGATCCATATTATACACATCAAATAGAGGAGTTAGAGGTATATGGATAGACAGCTAGATTTGTTTTTAGAAATAACGTTGGAAAATAATTGGCAACTCTTGTCATAAAGGAACTAGGTTTGTAGTCGTAGGAAGACATATGGAGAGTGTAATATGAGTGTACTAGCTGTTACCCGCAACTTCGTATGTGTGGACTTAGAATTTCGTTGCCAGAATTGGATACAGAAGGCTGATGGTAATGTAAGATTTGTCCCAAACAACACAGAGTTGTCATAATGTTATGAGAAAGCCATCACTATACCACTGTGCTGTCGAACATGTCTCATGAAGAGAATCTATTTTCAACATATTTTAAAAACAGAAAAACAAATGGTGTGTGGATGTAGAAGGGTTTAACTCGGGGCAGCTTAATTTAAGCTTGGTCTTTTCTTTTTCTTCAGCATGAGCATCAGAGTCTTGGGTTCTAATAACTTTAGCTACTTGTGCTCTGTTAGAGCTACACTTTAGGTCAGGTGTACATCTACAAGGAATGTAAAAAAAGAAGACAAAATAAACTGATAACAGATACTTTTAGGTAGACACAAAGTAATAGTACAATGCAGATCAAAATTACATCTACATTAAATAATAAGCTTTGTCTCCAAATTAAATTTATTAATAAATCATACTCTAAGAGACTGAGAGAGAAGCACAGCTTGAGCAACTGACATAACATTGTAGACTAACACATGCATCTGTCTGTCTGTCACCTTTTGATAAGTTCTCAAAATTTCATGACTAAAACTGTTATTCGTATCCAAAAAATGTTCTGTGTCCTTACAGATACTAAGTATTTCCTTGTCGAATTCCATCAATATCGGTATAGCCATTTATTCAGCAAATCGTGACTGAGAGACTGAGACTTTCTTTCGCATTTATAATATTATTAGTACAGATTACAATCACACTAACTGTGAGAGAAACAAAGCCTGAGCGATCAATATAGCGTAGGAAAGTGTACACATACAGCATTGTTAGACTGTCTATGATTTGCCACACATTACACCCCTAAATTTTAGGAATCTACAGTTTAACATGGAACCCGAACAACTGACCACCCAGGCGTGGTCATAGAATCAAAAACAATTCTTAAAAATCTTAGCTTCCACAGGGATTTTAACCAGCAACAATGCTCAAAACATTAGTGCACATGTACACAAACAGTTTAACCAATGAGCTACCAGACCACCATATGGGAAGGTACTACGGAGACTTACACTTCCTATGTGTCAAATGCCGTTCAGTAATTTTTCAAAATTCCCTGATAATATGTATTATTTATACAGAAAAAAGTATCCTCTGTTCTTCCTAATGGCTAAAAGCATCTCCTTGTCGTGTTCGGATTATATGTTTTCACTGGAAATGTAACAAACAGACAGACAGAGAGAGATACATAGTTACTTTCGAATTTATAATATTAGTGTAGATATCTTGTCAAAACCAGCAAAGGTGGGTCAATCCCCTAACTTTTAGAATATTAAATAAGTTTCATAAGCATTTCCTTAATAATAAAACAACTTTAAGGTCAGAAATAAACATACACCACAAAGAAATGTAAAATTTAGAAAGCCAAAATTGAAAAGTTAAGGTTTTTAGTTGCATTCATTTCCACTTATGGGGACTAAAATTACAAGAATTTTGACATGTAATTTGTATAATATAAAAATTTTATCTAAAGAGAGATTGTGATTTTTTATGCCTATTGCACCTCCTGTGAATGTAAAAGACGAACAATCAAAATCATGTTTATTAAAGGTAAATTGCTCATTTTTTAAGAAAAATTAAATTTTATTATGGCAGCATATTTTCAATACAGGGAGACATATTCTGACCAAAAACAGACTTCATAGTCATAGTAGAAATGGATTTTTTCAATACAAGAAAAATTGTAATTTCTTAAATAAAATATGTAGGAAGATAAAACTAGGTTCAAATAATATAGATAAACTCATTTAATAATGATAATAATCATAATCATAATAATATCATAACAGTTTGTAGATAAATCCAATATTTAAAGGTGAAAAGTGGAATTTTAGTATTGAAACTTTAAAAATAATCATTAGAATGGCGCTATTTTTTTTTTTTTTTTTTTTTTTTTTTTTTTTTTTTTTTAGAAATTAATAGCTCTTAAACAAGTAAAATTGCAAGAAAAGTTGTCATAACTTAAAAGATTCTAAATAAATCTTACTATAACATATTAAAATTGCAATGAAATCCATTTAAAAATAGTGAACTATGAGAATCTGATACATATAATTCAAAAGATTAACTTCCTGATACCAGTCTAACTTCAAATCTTTGCTTGAAGATCTCTTGGCCATGCAGCCGGATAAATTGATCGTGGATGCCCGAGAGATATTCATGCATCAGATTCGCCAGGAAAACCTACGATTTCAAATCTTTAGTTTCAAGAATATATGATCTTTCGTCTTCAGGAAACAATAATCTGAAACCTTGTAACTGTAATGGGGAAAAATGAATTTACAGTTTGGCGACCGTTCAAATTTCTGAAATTTTAGTTATGGTATCAAGCTTTAAGATGAAAGTACTAGTACCTCATCAGCAGTGATCACAGATTAAGCATTCTTTGCAGCCTGAAGCAAAGGCATTTGTTTAACAAGAGAAGAGTGTTCATAAAGTATACATTAGTGATGGGGGCCAGAATAATTTTGACTGAAAAATTGGCAGCAGTTGGAGAAAAAAGATGAGAATGTCTATAAACTTGCTCTTGATTTCAGGCATAAGGCAAAGAAGATATTTTTCATTTGTAATTGCCAGAGTTGGATAGTGGAATAAATTATTAAGTAACAGTTAAAGAATTTAAAGCAAATTCAAATAATGTAGGGAAGTTGCCACTAATGTACAGCTGCATGAAAATTGATATTAATAAACACAGAAAAACTTTTTAAATCTGAAATCTCTGCTTTGTTTATAATAATGGTGAATTTACTGAACAGCAGTATTTACATAGCAATGCATATTTAATATTATAATAATATTTAATATTCAGAGGAGTTTATACAAAGCAATTAGTTGTATACTTTTATTGGTCACTTTTTTTTACCACAGTCTAATTTTTGGAGTGTAATCCAGAAGAAATAAAATGGATTCATATTCACTGTTGTGATTACTTGCTCAGGTATTTTTTTTAAAAAAATATAGTGTTATTCACACTCATTGGCATATTTTCTTTCTTGAATGATAGAACTGGTAGCATAAAGCAAATTGAAAATTGCAACTGTGGAAAACTGCAGTAACTGCCAATACTTTTTATTTGCCAAATGTGTGATAAATATTTTTTAATAAGTGTACTTCAACACAAGCTTACAATAGGAATTATCAAACAGAGGAACAAATAATCAACTAAGTTGTGGCTCGATAATGGGGCAATGTGAATGTGAAATGTTAAGAGAAAAATTTTTCAGTTATATTTAAAAAAAAAAAAAAGATCCCTTGTTTTATATGACAAGTATAGCACAAAAAATTGGGTAAAATATGGTCTAAAACAGCATGAAACTATTGAGATCATAGTTTCAAATCTTCATTACTTCTACAAGGAAAAGTTAAACACATAAATAGGTGTGATAAAATAGTTTAGAACTAATAATTAGTTTGTTGACATTAAATCATGATTTTGCCCAATTGCAGGCCCTGGGAGACCTGTGTGTTGCTCCAGAGTTATTTCTGGAGCGTGAGGCACCTGGAACGATGCAGGCCGAGATACTCACTTACTATGTTAGATGTGAGGGATCACGAGCCAATCCCTTCTCACAGCGTCTTCAAGCAGGACAGCGAGCAGTGTTGGCTATGGGGACAGGACTTTCATTGGTGGGGCGTGTGGCTCGTGAGCTGTATGAGCCAGGCCAGTTACATCCACTTGACATGCTAGTCACAGAACGTGCCCATGTTGAGGGTCTTGTCACTGGGCTTGCTGCAATGGTTGACTGTCGCCGCTTGCACCAGCAGTATGTTGCTGCTGCCAACAGTCTCTGTGATCTGGGATTGTAAGTATTAGTAATTTCAGATTTTTTTATGATCATAATGATTGTTTATGTACATGATATTTCTTAGGGACAAAGTGTTTACAGGTTTACAACCTCACTGCATTGTTTCAATGCAATCTGACGATACATATATGAAGATTATATTGCAGGCATACACCAGGAAATTCTGAAATTTCTTAGTAACTTTTTTTGGATTTATTAATGTTTTCACCACTATTTTTTTTTAATTTCCATTTTATGCTGAAGTTCCACAGTGGTAAATTTGGATATATATTCCGTACATCTACACTTGGCTTTTAATGATGCATTGCAGTAGTGCTACAGCAGCTAAAGAAACTTTTTTTCCTGATTATTTTACTTGATAATGGGTGTTTTTTATAATTTTGTTTCCATTAGTTAAACTTCACTAAGAGTGATATCTTTTTCTGATTTCTTTTTTGATTGAAATGTGTAATTAATGTGCACTGAAGAGCCAAAGAAACTGGTACACCAGCCTAATATCGTGTAGGGCCGCTGCGAGCACGCAGAAGTGCCAAAACATGACGTGGCATGGACTCGACTTATGTCTGAAGTAGTGCTGGAGGGCATTGACACCATGCATCCTGCAGGGCTGTCCATAAATCCGTAAGAGTACAAGGGGGGTGGAGATCTCTTCTGAATGGCACATTGCAAGGCATCCCAGATATGCTCAACAATGTATATGTCTAGGGAATTGTTTAAACTCAGACGAGTGTCCCTGTAGCCACCCTGTAGCAATTCTGGACACATGGGGTGTCGCATTGTCCTGCTGGAATTGCCCAAGTCTGTCAGAATGCACAATGGACACGAATGGATGCAGGTGATCAGCCAGGATGTTTACATATGTGTCACCTGTCAGAGTCATATCTAGATGTTTCAGGAGTCCCATGTCACTCAAACTGCACACGCCCCACACCTTTACAGATCCTCTACCAGCTTGAACAGTCCCATTGACATGCAGAGTCCATGATTTCATGAGGTAGTTTCCGTACCCGTACACGTCAATCCACTTGATACAATTGGAAATGACTCGTCAGACCAGGCAACATGTTTCCAATCATCAACAATCCAATGTCAGTGTTGATAAGCCCAGGTGAGGTGTAAAGCTTTGTATAATGCACTCAGAAAGGGTACACAAGTGGGCCTTCGGCTCAGAAAGCCCATATAGATGTTTTGTTGAATCATTCACATGTTGACACTTGTTGATAGCCCGGCCCCAGCAATTTGGGGAAGGGTTGCACTTCTGTCACATTGAATGATTCTCTTCAGTTGTCATTGGTCCTGTTCTAGCAGGATCTTTTTCCGGCCGCAGCTATGTCGGAGATTCGATGTTTTCCCGATATTCACAGTGCACTCATGAAATGGTCGTATGGGAAAATCCCCACCTCATCACTACCTCGGAGATGCTGTGTCCCATTTCACGTGCACCGACTATAACACAACGTTCAGACTCATTTAAAACGTGATAACCTGCCATTGTAGCGGCAGATACCTGTTGTCTTATCTATGCGTTTCTGAACGCAGCGCAGTGCTTTGAGTGTTTACATATATCTGTTTGCATACACATGCCTATACCAGTTTCTTTGGCTCTTCAGTGTAGATTCCTCTGATAGAAAATAACATCTGAACTGCATGAGATTATTATTTATTTTTTTTTTTTTTGTATAAAATGCACCACAGTATGGATATTATTATAAGTTTTGAGAGATGTGATTCTTTACTTCATATAATTCCAGATATGGGCTGACGTTCATGTTGGTGGCAAGTCTTTCTGCTGGATTCTTCTTTACTGTTTTAGTGTGGGTGGACTCTCACACGTGGATATACATTAGGAAAAGGTGAGACTAGTGATAAGTTCTTAATATTATGACATTTTATCTGTTATGTTTACACTGGATTGTACTTGGGCATTGTGAAACTTTCATACATGTTACGATGTTCTATAGTAAAAACAAATTGAATAAGACAAGTGCCTTGAAAAAACTTACTGTTACCACTCTCTTATTATCTTGATGAGTTAAATTTATAAATTTTTATGGAATCTTGTGCCTTATTGGTGCTCTAAATCTATTGCAAATTAAAAGTCAGACTATTGTAATAGGTGAAATAATAAGAAATGTAAATTTCCATCAGACAGAAGAATTTAATTACAATGGAGCACATGGTGGCAATTTCCTTGGCAACCAATTTACCCCCTTTATAGTACCAATATTGTTTGGCTCTTAACAAATTTTAAATTCTTTCAGGATTTTTTATAATTTATTCATCACTTCATCAGTAATTTATTCAAATCCCTGACGCTTGGGGGAACTCTTTGGTGGCTTCAGCGATGTTGACAAAGGCAGTGGAAGTGATGTAGATGTTATACGATATGTTGATACAGTCTGTATTCACTCCTTGTTCTAGAAGGGCTTGCATGATTGCTGAGTGATGGACTGAATCAAAAGCTTTTTCGAAATCGATAAAGGCCAGAGTGGCATCTGGTATTCAATGCTCAACTTGTTACTTTGTGGACGACTTGGATGTACTCTACTGTGCTGAATCCTGACCTAAAGCCAGCCTGTTCGATTGGTTGTACTGTGTCCGAGGTAGAACTGATGCAGTTATTGTTGAACTTTGTAAACACTTTGTAAATGATAGGAAGGAGGTTGCTGGGGCTGTAAATCATAGGAAGGAGGTTGATGGGGCAGTAGTTCTTAATACTGTAACAACTGCCTTTTTTGTGGAACAACAGAATCATTGCTTTGTTCGAGCTGAATGGGAAATTTTTCTCTTCATGGCATTGTGAAAATACCTTAGCTACGTGTCTGTAGGTTTCTTCTCCAGTCAATTAGAGTACATCAATGGATAGGTCATCATAACCACTAGCTGATCCTTTTTTTCATTTCTTGCACTGCCCTTCTAACATCAGATGCGAGGATTTCAGAAATTGGTGAGTCTGGGCTTGGGTCATTAAAGAATTTTTATCTTCCTTGCTGTATAAGGTCTGATAGAAGTTCCTGATATGGTCCAATACTGCTGTTTTTTTCTGCAGTACATTTGTTATTGTCGTCTAAAGCTAATATTTGTTTCCTTCCTATCATTAATCTCTGCTTTGCTTCTTATAGCTTTTCTTGTTTTCTATAACTTACCTATCCAGGTTTTCGCTATATTTCTTGATATCAATTGTTATTTCTTTTCTAATGGTCTTGCAAAGTTCAGCATATTCAATTAGGTTTTCAGTTTTTACTTTAATTTTTCTTCATTTATCCAGGGGGGTTTTTGTGTCATTTCTAATTTTACTTAATTTGTTGGTTTTAACAGTGCCTGCAACTTCTATGGCTAATGTGTTAATAGTTGATGCTAAATTTCCATTGGCGGTGGAAACTAGTTTCTCTGATAGTGTGCGTTGGAAAATGTCTTTCTTTTAGGTGAGATTGTTTACGTTTACTGATGTTTTATCAGCTGCTTTTATTAGCTTCCACCTTTCCTGTTTTATGCAGGTCCTAAGTTTCGCTCAGACCAGCCTGCCTGTGATCACTTCCGGTGTTGAATTAATCCTTTTATACAGCATTATATCATCTGCAAACAATCTAATTTCTGATAGTAAACAATCAACACAATTATTCATTAGAATATGAATAGCAATGGACCTAATACGCTACCCTGTGGCACTCCCATTTTTACATCCACTTCTTTTGATTCTGCATTTCCTACCCTAACTTTCTGTTTTCTACCTTTCAAAAATTCTTCTACCCAGCAAATCACTTTCTCATCCACTCCAATAGTTTGTACCTTATTTACTACCATTTAATGGCTCACTCTGTCAAAAGCCTTCGACGGATCTAGTGTTACACTATCAATTTCGCCTCCCTTGTCCATTTAATCTGAAATATCTTGCATATATCCTTCTTTTTTTTTAGATTTTCAGAAAGCCTTTGACTCTGTGCCACACAACAACCTTTTAGGGAAGCTTCAAGCGTATGGTATATCGGATCAGCTTTGTGAATGGATCAAGGATTTTGTAACTGGTTGGACACAGTATGTCGTCGTTGAACAAGAAAGTTCTTCTAATCTAGATGTTACATCAAGGAAGTGTAATAGGACCACTTCTTTTCTTAATTTTTATAAATGATCTCGGAGAAAAGTGAAAAGCATTTTAGATTGTTTGCTGATGATGCGGTTATTTATAGGGAAGTAAGGAATTTGGCAGATTGCTTAGAAATTCAGTGTGATCTAGATGTTATTTTGGCTTGGTGCACTGAGTGGCAACTTAAACTAAATTGTGAAAAGTGCAAGGCAATGAGCATAACTAACAAAAAGAATCCAACTGTTCAGAAATAAGCGTTAAACAATTCAGTTATTGATATGGTTGATTCTATGAAATATTTGGGAGTAACAGTACAAAGGAACATGAAGTGGGACTTACCCATTAATTCGTTAGTAGGTAGAGCTAATTCTAGGCTGCGATTCATAGGTTGAATCTTGAAAATTGTAATGAACAAACAAAGGAGATAGCGTGCAAATCTCTTGTGCGTCCACATTTGGACTATTGTGCCATTTGGGATCCGTTTCGTAAGGGGTTGATTGAAAGTATAGAGAAAGTACAGAGAAGAGCCGCTCGATTCGTGACCGCTTGCTACAGTCCTTATGAAAGAGTCACAGAACTGATTAGTAGACTAGGCTGGGAGTCTCTGGTAGAGACGACACAAGTTTCATTTAAACTTATTGTTTAACATGTTTACTCCCACTTTCACTTAAGTGTGTAGAGAAATACTTCATCCACCAACCGGAGCCGGAATGACAGGAAAGATAAGATTAGAGAAATAAGGTGCCACGATGATTATTATATGAATTCTTTTTTCCCTCGTACCATTAGGGATTGGAATGCACAATAAAAAGATTAGCTTTGGTGCTGAGCACCCTCTGCGACCCACAATTTTGTGAATTGCAGAGTATATATGTAGATGTAGATAAACTGAGATTCACATGAATATCCTTGCCTAAAGCCATGTTGCCTACTTGAAAACCGCTTACGCTCCTCACATATATTTCTGATGTGGTTGCATATCAATCTCTCCATTAATTTACCTACCACTGATGTCAAACTGATCGGCGTGTAATTTTCGACTCTATTTCTCACCCTTCCTTTATGTACCAGCACTTTTCCAGCCCTGTGGTAAGCAGCAAGTATCCAGACTAGTGCTGTACACTTGGAAAGAACATCAATGTTTTTATCCGATGTAAAACATCGGAACCCTGCATCGATGTTTTTCAATGCATCGCTTAAAAACATTGAATACTTTTATGTTTTTCTCAGTTCAACAAATACAAATCAACAATATTTGTCTGCAAATGTTGTTTCATTTATCTCTGACCTGTTATTTCAAAATCGCCAAGAGAAAATGTGACTATAGTTTGATATTCACCATTTCCAGTTGAACGCAGATAGTTCTTTGTCATTCGTTTGGTCCATGTGAACACAGAGTAACACTATACCAGCAGTGTAGTGCTGTAGCTGTGATCATGTGTTTAATTTCATGCTTTTTTGTTTTGCTTATGAATTTACGCCTAGTCGACGTTGAGGTCATTAGATGCGGGAAAGGACTGGCGAGTATGGAACGGGTACGAATTCGACCACGATCTTTCGAAGGAAGCATTCCGGCATTCGCCTGGAGTGATTTAGGGAAATAATGGAAAACCCAAATCTGGATGCCCGGGCAGGCTTTTGAACCCGCAGCCTCCCTAATGCAAGGCCAGAACGTTACCGTTTACCCAACATTAAAAAATTAATTTTATGATACTGTATTGGTTAAGTAATGCTGTATGAGTGAGTTATATCTTTGTGAGTGAAACAGAAACTACAAATTAACAGAAATATTTTATTACGATACCAGACCATTAGGTTTACAATAAAAAACCTGACATTGAATTCTAAAGTCTAAATCTGCTAAAAATATTAATTTTATGTCTTTAACCACTTGCCAACAATGATGTTTAGGCAAACTTTGCATAAACAAAAGTTTACTCAATCATTTTCCTTTCATTCTGTTCCTTTGCTGACTGATTATTTGAGCAGCCTTCGAAATAAACGTTTGGAAGCAACAGAAGTCTCGACAATAGTCAATCAGATGTTTCCCCAACCTGGTTTATATCTAAATATTGAATAGTATCATGTAACACTTGGTTGTTTTAGAATAATATCATCTTATTTCGATTCACAGCAAACACCATCAAATAGTAGGAGTGAACCTTGGAAATTGATTTATTCATTCACTCATACGGACAGGTTAGCCAACGCAAGATAAATTCATCTTCACCGTTGTTGTGCCCCGCTAGTTGCTCATAGGTGTCATATCTGTTAATGACAGTTACTTCAAATTGAAATAATTTAATTTAATCTTGAATAAATTTAGTAATCTTAACATTTATTTCCATTATTTTAGCCAAAGTTAGTTTTTTATATTTCCTTAAACCTATCTATAACCTGGACCAAGTCCCCCTCATATTTATCTTTTCAGCTTATATCTATGGAGATGGCAGTAAATGATAAGAATTTGAAGAAAATAATTAATTGTACTCATTATGATGTTTGAAAAACTCAGTTGCAAAAATGTATGTTTATTATTATTTCTTGTTTTTGTAAAATATGTATATATATATATTTACTATGATATGACTCATATTATGTGTATATGTATCAACAATGACATGTTTCACATCCCAGAGGTACTCCCTCAGCAGGGATCCATGGAACAAGATTGATAAATAAATAAATAAAAATAAATATATAAGATGTGTAATCGTAAGTTTTCCCGGCGGATCTTCAAATGTTATATATGATGGTAGATACAGTCTCTATTTACTTGCATGTGAATACATATATGGTTAAAAAATTATTATCTTCCTTGTCTACCTAGGTTTTTTTGGTTACTGCAATAATATTTCGATTTAGGATCGTAATTTTTCATGGCGTTGAATATTAATATATTTTTCTCAGGCTTCCAGCCGTGTTAAGATGTCACATTTGCGGGACGTTTCGAAGGCGTCCATCTCTGCCTTCATTCCACCGTTTCCATAGCAGCGGCTGAATAAACAAACAGTCAATCATTGACATTTGGTTGAGAATGAAGGCAGAGATGGACGCCTTCGAAACGTCCCGCAAATGTGACATCTTAACACGGCAGGAAGCCCGAGAAAAATATATTGATATTTCGATTTTTTTTTTTTCCCTTGTTAGTACTTTTTGCTCATCTTCAATGTAAATAAAACTTTAAATAAAATTCTCTTCTTTCTTTTTATTTTAGTTTGATGTAGTGTATGTTATTGTTATTTCAGGCGGGATTACCTTCAGGTGGATGAGCAAGACCCATTCCTGCCACCATCTGCAGCCTCGCAGGCCATCGCTGCGCGGACTTTGAGGAGCCAAGGGTCGTATGGCAGCACAGGCTACTTCCGACCTCGAAACTCTCCCTATCATTACTATTCCCCCAGCACCCTGTACGCATGGTTCAGTTTGCCTTTTTTTATTTGGTTCTTTTTACTTCTGTTTTCTGAAGAATTAATACTTACTGTCTACTATCACTTTTAATTTATTTGCTTACTTTCAAATAGTTGGTTTTTCTTTTAGTTTATGGAACTATACAATCACTAGATGTATCAAAAATTATTATTTTTTTCTCACCATAGTTGTTGCTGTTATTTTGACTCTTATGAAAATATTGTTTTTATAGAATATTTAATTTATACTTCTGTGAAAACCACTGAAATATTTTAATTGGAATAGGTAGCACATTTTTTCTGTAGAAATTTGACTAAGAATACTAATGCATCATACGTGTTTAGTTTTCAGCCCTGTAGGAAAGAGTCAAATAATTTGTATAATTAAACAAAAAGTCTACTATTATTCTCTTGAGTTCTGTTTATTAATGCCAAAGTATCTAGATGCAATGATCAGGAATGATTTGCAAGTTATTTATCAAATTTTGATAAAGTACTTAATTGCTTTGGTATTCACTAGAAGATTTTATGAATTTGGCACTTAAAGAATGCTGTTTGCTGCTTGGATAATTTTTTGTTATCATAACGCACATAATTCTTTTATGATTTGTAGACATTTGTAGACATCAGTTTGCATGTTCCTTGACCGTAGAAATTTGTCCTATTAGTTTCCCCTTCTCCCCCATTTTCAGAATTTTATTTCAGAATGCAATCTATTTATCTCTAATTTGTGATATAAAAGCATTAAAAGTTTGATCAGTTAGAGAGAGAGAGAGAGAGAGAGAGAGAGAGAGAGAGAGAGAGTGAGTGGGTGCATGTATGTTGTTAATTTCTTATTGAAGTTAATTTTCATCAAACAGTTCTAAATTTAATTTACTTTGTAATAAAAAATTATAGAACAAATACATATTGGAGTATGGTATTTCTGAATTGTTAATGAAAGTAAAATGTTAAGTATAGATTTTTCATTAGTTAGTATAGTTATTTTGCATTAGTTACAGTTGTATTTTAAATAATATTGAAATAATTTCTGAAAGGTTTTGTTCAAAAGTAATAATGTATCCCTTGCAAAAGTAACAATGTGTTTTACTGTTTCTCACATTGAGTTTTTTATGGGCTAAATAGCATAGCATTCTTCTTCTTCTTAGCATTAATCCCTTATTGCAGGATCTGCTTTACTGGAGTACTACTTCCATTTTTGCCGATCTTGTGCATCTTCAGGCATTCACTAGTTGCATGACCTCTGCAAGGTATCCAGTCAGTGCTTCCTGGGTCTCCAGCATGGTCTTTGACCCTCCGAATTTACATCAAGTGCATGTGTTGTTGCTACTTTGTATATGGCCATGCCATCACAGACAACCCTCTCGTGTTTCCTGAGGGATTAGAGCAACACCAAATGCCACCCAAACATTCTCATTCCTGATGTGGTCGAATTTAGTGAGTCCCTGCTACTAGCGAATCATCTTCATTTCCATGACATGACATGCAGCTGTGAATGGCTTTCGTGACTGGCCAACATTCGGTTATATACAGTGCCACTGGTTGAATGATGGTTCTATAAATCTTTAATTTAAGGTACAGTGGCACTTCCAGTTAAAAACGACTCCTGTGACCTGACACCACTTCATTCAGGCTGCCTTGAGTGTTTTGATGTCTGGGAGTATGTTACCATCAGAACAGATTACTGTTCCCAGGTATTTGACCTTAAATGACTTAGAGTTCAACGCCATCGATATTGACAGATCCATTACTTAAAACTCCACTCTCCATATACTCTGTCTTCCATACATTAAGTCACATGCCATGTTTGTTGATTTGTTGTTACATTTCTTGATGAAAAATGTGGGTGACCATGATATCATCAGCATAAAGCAATGTCCAGGCATGTGGAGTGAGTAGTTCTAGAGCAATGGAGTCAAGACAGAGGACAAAGCCGGTCCCTGATGAACACCAACTATGACAAGGGAAAAAGGCCTAGATTTTCTACAGCACATCGAACATAACCGGAGACATTCCGATATAGCAGCTGGATCCACTTAACATATACTTCTGGTACCCTAAGCTGCCTCAGTGCATATCAAATTAGATCTTGAAGGCATTTAACATCTAAAAAAGCTATGTGCAGTGGTTTTCTCTTTTCAAGGTGCCTTTCCTTCAACAGACGTGTGGCATGAATAGCATTAATTGTTATGAAGTCTTCACGTGTTCTCCGCCATATGGTGTTGAAGAAAAACAACGAGCTTTCGGTGGCTCTGGTGCTCCCTGCATAACATCAGACCTGAAGATGGCGGAAGAGCCAGCCGCCGAAAGCTCATTGTTTTTCTTCAACAACATGCGGCGGATAAACCCATGAAGTCTTCATATCATCGATACGCCATGAAAGTGCTTGTTCTCACAGCATCAATTGTCCCTGTGCCTTTCGTGTTACCACACAGATTTGGGGAAATGTTAACAATGCTTCAAAGACGTGCATCCACAATGTGTTCAAAAATATTCAGTGGGTGGCAAAGTAATCAAATCAGCTGATAGTTGAGCCATCTAGGACATCACCCTTTCCTTCCCAAAAGGGTATTGTAACATATTGTAATACTAGTGAGCCAAATACAAGGAGCTTTATATTAGTCTATGACCTTATTAAAAAGATCTGCCAGGAACTCAGTTGACTGTGATCCAAGCATCTGGTCCACTTGCCTCTATTTTTCATTTTCTTCATGGCAGTCTCTACTTCAACAGCTGTGATGGCTGGAGCTGGGCCATACACAGGATCTGCAGGTGTAATTGGTGGATGTGGAAATTCTTCATTGAAAGATATTTTCGAAGTGTTGTTTTTGGCAGTTGATGATTTCAATCGGTTTCTGTAACAGTTTCTGGTTTTCATCCTTAATGGTCAGAGTTGATCTTCGGCAAACGTTACGATAAGTGATGCCTTCAGTGTTGATTTAATTTAAAGTGTGTAGATAGCTTTTGTTTCATCCTTGCATATTTACAGTTACCTGCAAGCAGTCAGTCGATCTTCGGTAACTGTTATGATAGGTTCTGCCTTCGGTGTTAATTTATAGTGCGTAGATAGCTTTTGTTTCAACCTCGGCAGCTTTTTCAATATTCGGCCACTGAATCTGTTAACTTAAAGTGTTGTAGATAGATTTTTTAAATTTGAGTTGTAGTAGCGTACAGTAACCATGATCACCTTTAAAGTATATCTGTAGGGATGCATGTAGATCTTATTTGATCTCTAATTTATTACGGTGGTAAGCTAACAGATTTTATTAGTACGCCCTATTAACTACTAAGTACAGTATCTGCCATCTGTCTAAATTTTTAGTTATTTGTATAGTTAAGTTTCATTTATGCCATGATTAATGGTTGTTATTTAATAGTGAAATTGTTCTTTTCCGCTTGAGGTCCACGCAAAAGAACAGTTTGCTATTTAGATCACTTGGAGAGTTCATTCTTTCATCCACTTCTCAGTTCTTGTTTTGAAACATTGTATGTGTAGGGACATGGTTGCTGTGTTCAAATGCAGGCTGTGTTGGCTGATCTGCCCACTCAGTTTGCAGCCTAGTTAATGAAAGTTACACAGCTGAAAGCTGCCGTAAGTGTTTGCAGTAGATGTGGTATAGGTGGCCCCATTGAAGCTAGGCCTCTCACAGGTTCTCTCCTACCAATCATCATACCTGCAGTCCAGGCAGAGATGTTGGATTCTGTGCAGCGGTTGCCTGACGATGACTGGCGTGCGGTTTCTGGATGCGGGGGCAGTCGTACAAGCCTGAATCCTCTGTCCAACTGGTTTGGTGTATTATCTGGAACTGATTCTGTTTCACAATCATCATCCTGTGAGTTGGTAGCTCCCCAACCTGCTAGGTCTGAGCATCTGCAGATAGAGATTGGAAGCTCCACCATCAGCCGGTTTATTGAGCCACTTAGGGAAATGGCAAATAGGTGTTTGTTCTGGGAGGTCTGATCCAAGATGTGGAACAGGCAATCCTAGATGCCATTGAATGGATCGGGTATAGCCAGCTGCAAACTGTAGGTCATGTCAGCACCGATGACTTTTGCCAACTTGGGTTAGAGGGTATCCTCTCTTCGGCAGCTTGCTGAAAATGCAAACTCTGTGGCGGCAAGAATTCAGCTGAGTAAACTGACTGTGGACCTTTGCTTCAGAGCCTTGATGAGGGACTGAATCAAAGACTGCAGAGTTTCTGCAATAATATTGGCTGCAAATTCCTTGATCTTCACCTGGGTTTGAATTGTGTAGGGTTCCCTTGAATAGGTCAGGTGTGCGCAACACTCGTGAATCGGCTACACTGGTGGTAGGGGCTGAGTGGAGTGTGTTGGGAGATTTTTTAGGCTGAGGGAGGAAGTCCTAAAACTGGAATCACAGTTACGAGCAGGATGTTAGGAGTAGCTTAAATGAATCTCAACTGATAAAAGTTCTTGAGATTAACTATAGAAGTGTTTGTAAAAGCAGTCTGAACTAGAAAGCATCATTAGTAGCACAGAAGCAGATATTGTATTAGGTACAGAAATCTAGTTAAAACAGGATTCAAGTTCAGCAGAAATTTTTAACAATAGCATGAATGTTTTTTGTAAGGTTGCATTCCAGTGAAGGTGGTGTATTTATAACTGTTAGTAAACACCTGTCATATAACAAAATAGATATTCATATGTTCTGTGAAATCTTGTGGATTAAGCTCAATGTAATTAGGACAAACTTATGATAGGCTCCTTTTTTCGTCCACCAGATGCAGAAGTAACAATTGCTGAGGCATTAAGGAGTAGTGTAAATAATATAGCTCATCAATTTCCAGATTGTGTAGTAATATTGGGGAGGTGACTTTAATTTGCAATATCAACTGGACTGATTACGCTCACATTACTGGTGGCAGGGATAAATTCGACCCTCATTCTGGGGTCTTCTTACAGGGCAGAACTGCCCTGGAAGAAGACCCCAGAATGAGGGTCGAAACGTCGGCTACTATGAACATGACGCGGCGCCACCCGGACAGCCAAGAATCAATCATTCTTGACTTGTTCTCAGATCTTCATCTTGAACAGCTTGTCACTGAGCTAATACGGTGCCACAATGGTAGTGAAAATGTTTTAGATATTCTCATAAAAAATAGGCCTGAATTATTCACGGACATTTCTACCACATCAGGGATGAGCGATCATAAAGCGGTAATTGCCACAGTAAAATTAATATCTGAGTGCAAAAAGAAAGGATCATTTACAGATTCAAAAAGGCTTCAAAGGAGTGTTTTATAGTGTACCTTACCTCCAGAGTAGTAAGTGGGACTGTTGAGATCAAGTAAGAGATTGATCCCCCGTGGCATACATGTGAAGTTAAAAGATTACTTAAAAAGCAAAGAAGGATTCGTGCAGCCAAGGACTAGGTACTATAGTGATTTATAAAAGTTGGATGAGATAAGAGGACATGTTAAAAATTTGGTGCACGAGGCCTTTAATGACTTAAGTTGTAGTTCACTTTCCAAGAGCATCACTGAAAACCCAAAGAAGTTTGGGTCCTATGTAAGACGGTTGTGAAGTATGTAACAGCCACACCAAGGCTGCTGTATTTAACACTGAATTTTAAAATTAATTCACAGATGAAAACGTGGAAAACGTACAAAATTTTCCACATCGTGTGAAATCGGAGATGGATTCAATATGAATTGATAGTGTAGGTACAGTAAAGCAATTAAAGCTCCTGAAGTGGGGAAAAGCACCAAGTCCTGGTGGTATACCAGTGCGAATATTTTCGGAGTTCGTGGAGGAAATTGAACCATTTTTTTCGGATATATTTCTGTAAATCTTTAGAAGAGAAAAAAGTCTCTTCAAACTGGAAAATTGTGCAGGTAATTCCTATTTGCAAGAAAGGAAATCGTAGATATTCTAGGCATTATTGACCCATATCTTTTAACTTCTGTTTGCAGTAGAATTCTGGAGCATTATGAAGTTACTAGATGAAAATGAGTTACTTTTAGCGACCTGACACCGTTTTGAGTAGAAGATATCGTGAGGCCCTTTTTTCTCATGGTGTAATGAAAGTTATTGATGCAGGTTCACAAGCTGATGCAATTTTCTTAGATTTCACTCTGTGCTGCACAACTGACTTGTAGTGAAAGTTCGAGTGTACGGTATATCTGATCAGATTTGTGAATGAATACAAGATTTTCTAACTGATTGATCACAGTATATCATTATTGACAGGGAAGCATCATCTAATCTAGATGTTAATTCAAGCATTTCTCAAGACAGGACCACTTCTCTTCTTCATTTTTATAAACTATATCGGTAACAACATTAATAGCAGGTTGTGATCTTTTGTTGATGATGCAGTTATCTATAGGGAAGTGGATATGTTCTGACAATTGCTTGGAAATTCAGTGCGATCTGGATGTTATTTCAGAATGGTGCTATAAAGGACAACTTAGACTAAACTGCATAAAGTGCAAGGCAGTGTGCATGACCAACAAAAAGAATCCATTTGCAGATGAGTACAAAATAAACAGCTCATTGTCATGGTTGATTCTGTGAAGTATTGGGGCATAGTAGTATAAAGCAACATGAAATAGGACATGCACATAACTTTTGTTGTGGGTAAAGATAATTCCAGGTTAAGATTCACAGGTCCTATTTTGCTCATCTAAAGGAAATAGCTTATAAAACTCTCGTGCATCCACATTTGGATTACTTTTGAGTTTGGTATCCTTATCGCAAGGGATTGATTGACGTGTTGGAGAAAGTTACAGAGGAGAGCTGCTCGATTTGTGACTGCTTGTTGCTACAGCCTTTATGGAAGCTTCACAGAAATGATACGTAGATCAGGCTGGGTTTGTCTAGCAGACAGACAATATTGATATTGTCTAAATTTTTTGGTGAATATATGAAATTCTTCTTTCATTAATGAGTGCAATGAAATACTTCATCCACCAACATATGTAGGTTGCAGTGACAGGGTAGATAAGATTAGAGAAATAAGATGCCGTACTGATGCTATGTGTATTCCTTCTTGCCTTGGGCTATTCGAGATTGGAATGCCTAGTTTTGGTGCAAAGCACCCTCTGCCAACCACAATATTTGTGAATTGCAGAGTATGGATGTAGATGTAGAACATGCCCAACATCTTGAGTGGAATGGTGATGATTCTTTGCAAGCTGGTAGATGTTTTTTGCTTCTTCTGGATCATTTAGCTCATTGTACATGTTCCTGTAATGATCTTCTTTTGCCTTTGCCACTTCCTATGTACCCACTGACTTCAGTCATTTATATTTCTGCCGATCGAAATCAAGTCCTGATTTTAGCAAGGTTTTGTGGCTTAATGGTATCTTGCACCTGATTATTCCACAACCATACTTCTTTGTTGATGAAATGACAGTCAGGTTTTGTTGTGCCTATGATATTGGTAGCACAGGTCTTAATATGTTTGCCAACTGTTGTCCACATTTCATCAACACGGTGTCCATGTTCTGGAATTTTTAGAGAGCCTACAGATGTTTTCAGCTGGATCTGATGCTTCTTTAATTTCCCCATTTAATTCATTCTGATGTAGATTTAGTTTTTCTTGTAGCGTTCGAAACAAATTCTGAAATAAGAAGTGGCAGATGATGTTGGGGTGGTATAACTTTTGCATCAGTTACAAACTTAAGGTCACCCCTTCAAATTAACCAGTAATCAATCAGTGTATTCCTGTTAAAGGTAATGAGGAACAAGAGCTGTGGATAACACCTTTTTTAGAAAACATCAAAGTCCAATGCCTCATTATATTCCAGGGTTCTGTTTCTATCCCCATTTTGCTCTCCAAAACCCTGCCCACCATGTACTGTATAAAAACTGTTTCTATTCTTCCCAATGTATCCATTCAGGTCACCACCAATAAAGGGTAGTTAATTTCTTCAACATATTGCAGGTAGGTTTCAAGATTGTTACAGAATTCCTCCTTTAGATCATCCGAGCATCCAGTTTAAGGGGCTTAGCAGGAAACTGTGTATAAGATTTTGGCACCACAAGTGATCTTGATAGACATCAGTTGGTCAGAAAGACATTTCACTTCAGTGACACAGTCTTGGAACTTGGTACTCACACCGATAGCTACTCCATTCCTGCCTGCGGTATTTCCATGATAGAACAATTTGCATCCATCACCAATATCCTTGGATTTTGAGCCAGTACATTTGGTTTCTTGGATGCATCCAATACCTACTCACCGGGTCTTTAATGCATCCGTGAACTCTCAGCTTCGGCCCTTGAGTACCGATGTTAGTGGTAGCCATTCTGATCCGTTGGAGTTACTTCTTCAGCCCACCCCGTCCTTAAGTTGGCAACCTTAGCTCATTTCTCATACCAATCGCATCGCTTACAGCGGGGGATGCCCTAGCTGTTGCCATAATATATTCTTGGTCCTTCACAATATGACATTTAAATTTTGGCCGACTTGTCGCCTAGTTTGATGCCTATAATTTCGGAGCGACTGCTAGCATGAAATTCGGCCGCCTCTAACAAGGGATACAGATGCCATTTGTAGCCACCCATTCTGGGTCAGATGTTACAGTAGTTCTAGTTTTGGTCTGTCTCAGGTATTTCATTTCCCCAGTACCACCCATCTGTGGGAGACATTCCCTGATCCATCACCTGGGGAGTCATCCCACGGGAGAAGCAAAGCAGATATATTATTTATTGTAAATTTTTTTACCATAATGTTTATTTTAATTGGATTTATCAGTTTAAAACTGTATGTTATAAGATTTTTAATAATCACAATGCAACTTTCATTTTGGATTGGTTCAACATTAAAGTTTCAGGATTGTTTTATATTTAACACATGGAAAGAAAAATAATTGTTTCAAATTATTTATTTGATGAAGGAGTATTTTATCTAAATTTAAAGTTTACAGGAGTAATGTAGGATTCTCTGAGACATTATCAAATTTTGTTTAAGTTCAGTTTAAGTGGAAGATTGTTTTAAATTTTGCTTATATTTTGGGAATGAAAGAATTCTTGAGAAAAAGAATAACATCAGTAATTAAGTTTAAATAATGACTTTGCCTCAAACAGAAAATCACAATTTTAACAGTAGGTTTTGGATTTATGTAATTAAGGAAATAATATTGACTAGAATAGTGGTGTCTGTATGCAAATTTCTGAGAATTTGTATGAGAAACATTTCTTTGATTGGGCAGTGGGTCTGAAGCAGGAAAAATTTTAGCCAAGGGTACATAAGAAGGATACAAGAGATGATCCTGTCCAGTTAGTTGTAGCCTTCAAGTATACAGGGCATTTCAAAATGAATACCACAGTTTTCAGGCTTTTCAAATTTTTTATTATTTTACTTAGTTAAAAATGATACATCAAATAAAAAAGCAAATCAAATGCTTTCATTGTATGTATGTGCAATGTGCTTGCAGTGTTTCCTCTATCTTCCACTAGATAGTGCTAGTAGTAAATATGGTGACTGCTGAACAGAAAGCTATTTGTGTTTTACAGTTTTAAAGGTGTAAATATGTAGTTACAGTTCAATGAGCATTCCGTATTAAGTTCCAGTGCAATCCTACAAGCGATAGTAACATTGGTTGATGGTATGTCAGTTTGAACACACCAACTGTCTTTGTAAAGTGAAGAGTTTGGACGACCAAGCCTGACTGAAGAACATGTTGAATGAGTGAGAAATTCTTTCGTGCATAACCCCAGGAAATCTGTTAGGAAGACTAGTCAAGAATTAACAATTCCTGTGACATCTGTGTCAAGAATTTTAAGGAAATTCTTACATCTATGTCCTTTTTGTTAACAGCTCTTACAAGCTGTAAAGCCTACTGGCTACGATTTACATGACAACTCTGCAAATGACATGTTGAGGCATGATTTTGAAGATTTTCCTGATCATGCCATTTTCAATGATGAATCATCACTTCACCTAAGTGGAAATGAAAACATTTATGTTGTGTGCATGTGGGAGAAAGAATATCACCATGCGATGGTAGAGTTGCAACGAGACTCTCCAAATTTGAATGTTTTTTGTGCGATATCTCAGCGGAAAGTTTATGGGCCCTTTTTTTGGGGGGGGGGGGGCAAAACAACTGGAACTGATGTTTGTTATCTTGCTGTGCTGCTCTTTCCTCAACTTTAAAATGATGTGGCAGTATGCCTTTGATTAAACAACATTGTACCCAACCGCTGGTCGCCAAGGGCCGGATGGCAGGACTTGTTTCACATTTCCTGCACATTTACCCAATCTGACACCATGTGATTTTTATCTTCAGGCATTCATAAGGGACAATGTTTATGTACCTTTGCTACCAGCTGACCTATCCAACTTGAGAAACAGGTTTGAAGCAGTTGTTGTGTCAATTGCCACAGACCCACTGATCAAGTTAGGAAAAGAACTTGCCTATCTTACTGCATGGTGTTCACATTGAAAGTTGTTAAAAAATAAAAATAAAACTGTTTGATTTGGTCTTAAATTTGATTGTAAGCCAAATAATAAAAATTCTGCAAAGCCTCAAAACGCAGATATTCATTTTGAAATGCCCTATATTAGGAAGTGGAAGTATTTTTGTTTTGTTGAAGTGCCACTGTGGTGGAAATATGTGAGCTTTAGTGTTTGAAAAAGTCAGTTTGTGAGAAACTATGAGGAACCCACAAAGCACTTGGGAACTGAAACAATATAAACTGGTGTCATAATAGTGAAAATATATGTGCGTGTGTGATTTGCTGAGAGAAATTTTCGTTTAGCTAGAACTGGTAAATGTTTGTAGTAAATAGTTAAGTCTGATGAATGGTTGCATATTTTTCTTTAGCATTGTGATGGAGGTTTGCCCCAGATAATAAATGTGTTCTAGAAGTATTAGTTTTGTCTATTCAAAAACCTTACAATCTGTTATTAATGAGTGACTCTTGTATAAATAACCTTAAATTCATGAGAGTTACTCGCATGATGAGCGTCTGTACTTCTATCTTCAGTGAACAATTTCTACAGTGAGACCTCCAAATATAAACCAGTTGAAACCTTATGAGCGAGCGTTAAGGCTTTGCAGAATAGATATGAGTAGATACCAAAGCCATGAACACATTAGTTATCATGATTAACCATGGTAATAAATTTAGTTCTTTTTTTTAAGTGTTGTTTTTACATTTTCACAGTGTGCTTGTTCTGTTACATCATCTTCCATTCATTTACCATTAACAGTCTCTAGTGTAGGTACTCCAAGACCGATAAGCTTCAAAGACCAGTAAAAATGTATCATATTACAACGAGACAGCAGTCAAATAAGAAACAAATGTATACACTAGGTAAAAACGTACGATAGAAATGAAAAACAATTAAAGATGATTTATGAAGCAAACTGTGACTCAAATGTGTAATGTTACTGGGGACACAAAAGAACTGTATCACTTGCTCATTTTGTTAAAAACTGAGAACAATTAATGTTGTCACAAATATGGTAAGAAAACTCCTTTGTTCTTATATATCTCCATACATACAGTATTTAACAAATCGCTTATATGACACAGGATCAGGCCTTGAAAGCAGTTTTAAATGCTAATCTGCAAAAAGGTTTGAAAATTCATTATAACAAGTGGTTGGGCATTGATCTTTTAGAACATATCACCAGGATACTCTTAATAAAGTGTAAAAGTTCTGAATCTCTAATACTTCTGATAGTGGAAGTTAGATAGAATTTTATTACGAAAAAATAAATGAAAATCGAGAAATTGGAAAGTGGGTATATAGGGAAATTGCTATGGAGCACATGCTTCAGTCGAATTAAATTAAATTTTCCTCAGTTCATGGTAACCAGGTTCATGAATTGTATCCATTCACATAACTTGTCATTGCCCCTTACATTCAGCTGGTGTGATGTGGAATACATTCTGGAAACTGACATCTGCCATAATACCGTCTATTTCTTATACAACTTCCAATGCATCCAAATGTAAATTGCCTGTAAATATAATATGTTGCTGATAAGAAATCCATTGTTCACAATTGCAAGGCTGTAGTCATCTGAGGCACTAATGATCTAGAGCTCAGGGAATCTGCTCCAAAACATTAAGGTTGCTTAACTGTTGTCTAACTCAGGTTTTTTGCACGGTACGTATTGGTAAAATATCCAAATTGGACTGTTCTTTCTTATGTTTTGCTGATGTGTAATTGATTGAGGATAGTCTAATTTAATTGAGTAAAGTTATTGCAATTTTTTAAAGTTATGTAAACTTCATGCTAGGGTCTTTTATCCTTTTCATGGAAATTTAAGTTTAAAGTAAGAATAATTTTCATTGGTAAACAAGGAAAATCAACTAAAAATTGTGATCAGGATGGATGTTACATTCATAATGGTATTTGAACCAAGATGTGTATTGCAGTGTATTAACACTTTCAGGCAAACTGCTGGGTGCCATTAGCAAATCTGATTGTTGCAACAAAGTACTAGGTGATACTATAAACTATTTAATACTCTTATTTGGACCCAGTATTAACCTTTATATTGATACGAATAACACTTTTACTAAAAGGTGTGTGTACTTATTGCTTTATGTAGAACAAGTGGAAACAATTTCCCATTTCTGTTAATTTTTGTATATTGTTGCTGCTTGCACTGTTATACAAAATATGTGACATTATTGTTACTTAGTAATAATCTTCCTTTGCTGGTTCGCTCAGTGGAATAATTCTCAGTAACATTCAGTATAATTATAACCCTCTTCCTTTCCATTGTGGTGTTAACTTATTTGGACATACTTTTCTATAGAGATGGCCGGAGTTCCCGCGAGGAAAAGTCCCAGCACAGTGCCCATCATGAGTCAGCAGGTGGCGGAGGGCATGAGCATGGGTCCGGAACCTCTGCAATGCTTGGACCCAACCATGGGCAGTACGCGACTCTGAGCAAGCAGTGCAAAACACTCGAATCTTCGGACTTCTACTGAGAGGCAGCCCACGCCCCCTACCAGGTGACTGAGCTGTGATACTGTAGTGATACGGAGGCTCTTCTATGTCGGGGGTGGTGGGCATGTAGCTGGCTGAATGGGTTGGTGGAACAACTTTTGGCGATACACAACAGCAATAGAAGTGGCACCAACGAAGTGAGGCGAGTTGAGCTGAAATGTCATATTGATAGCATTGGAAATAGAGCAGTGTTATAGCAATGTGATCTCTTGCAAAGATATTGTAAGTGGTAAGATTGGAATGGCATAGAAGAACCATAAACATATGTATCTTGCTTATTAATACAAGTAAGAGGTTGTTTACAGCTGTCTAAAAAGTATGAAAGTTTTGATATATACAGTGAGGGACCTGACATTGAATTTCATACATACTGCAGTATTTATTTTGATCTGCCACAGCCAATTTTTTGGCATATTGTTTAGTGGTATATTTATAAATATATTAAACTATCAATGAAAAGCTATGATGGATGTTTTTGGTATAAATTTGTATGTAGAACATTCATTAGAAGGTGAATATTAAAAATAACCATACTGTATATGGCTGTCAAGTCTATTCAACACTATATTCAGAAGGTATAGATATTGAACAGGTTTTTGTATACAGAATAGATTGATAGGCAGATGAGTTGTGAAAATCTGTAGCTAAGGGATCATCTTGAGCTTATCAAATTTGTATATACTTTTCAGGAAATCCTTACAGGGACAATATTGAATCGTGTTATGGAATCAGATGTTTTTATTGTATATTACCATCACTGATTATTTAGAGAACATACTTTTACAGAATGTTTATGATTCCATTTTTAATCAAACTGAAACTGACAGACAAAAAAAGCACAAAGAAAACTTTGGGTGGTTCCTAAATTCTTTGCACATCTTTCATTGTAATTGAAGAAGAAGCTTCTGTTATGTATATTGTTTTTGTAGAAATATTTCAAGCATATAAATAAAAGAGTAAAGAAAAGTTGACTACACTCCTTGCCTTTTCATATTGGTTTTATTCACAATATTTATTTCTATCTTTGTATGAGCAGAGTAATTTCATGATTACAGTATGATGATAGTGATCTTATTTCCCCTTTGACTTACATTTAACAACAATGTTTTGGTAAATCAATTTGTCAATTTTGTTGTTACTAATAAACAAAGGCACTGAAAAAAAAATCATTTTTTAATACAAGATCAGTAGCAAAAATGGAACTAGGTCAACCAAGTAGCAATTCATTTTCTAGTAGTCATAATACATAATTTTAATATCTTTTCAAATAAGGTTCCAGCCACAGGCATTTATAGTATAAATAATTAATTTTTGTGACTGTGGACAAAAATTAAATTGTGAAAGGGAAACATTTGTAAGAAAACAAATAAGAATTTCTGTTTAGTTATAAAAAAAATGAAAGCCTACATCTTCACATTAAGAAAGGTTGTCCCTGCTAAAGAGACAATAGCAGGAACTACAATGATTCAGTTACTAAGCTGTTAATAAAACTAAAAAACAAATTTAAAAAAAAAATGAAATTTCACGCACACTATAATAGCATAAGAGAAACAGTTTAAAAAAAAAAAAAAAATAACTGTGGTAGATCATGTGTGTGATGTTGAGCAGAAGATGAACTGTGTGTATTGGAAAACTATGTTCTTTTATTCCCATTTCACAGCTGAATCTTAACCGGAACTTTTCTTCCTTGAAATAGAAAAAGTGATTAGATAAAGATATGTTTATAAAGTATTCAATTAGTTAAAGGATTGAGATTCCAAATATTAAATTAATTTTTTTTATTTGGCTAGCTGAGTTAACTTCTCCATCTACCTTGATCTGTTTTGATATTGTACTTTGCATGAAGTCAAAATAATGAATTAAAAAATCTATAATATTTGTATGTAGTTTCTATCATTGTTGGGGAAAATTATTCTGCAAATACTGAAATGTCTGTGTTTCTTGTCATTAGGTTTCATCACACAATATTTTCTCCCATTTTTTTTCAAAAACATTTTCTTCTCCCCCTTCCTATATATCAGTTTTCTTTCATGTTTAATATTGAAAAGTAGTTAGGTATTGGGAAGCACTGCAATGAGGATTCCGTTATTGTGAGACACACTATAAAGTTTTTTAAAAAAGATTTTGATAATGAAACTGAATGAGAGATAAAAGGTGAATTTTAAACCGTACTAATAAATGTCAAATTTTAGCACCGATTGAGAAACCAGGTTAAAATTGGACTAATGTGATGGAAATTAAAACAAGAATTTATGCAAGAATGTAAATTCTGATAAGAAAAATAATACATGAACAATTTATAATGGCATTTGTATTTTTCTACAAGTTTTCTTTCATCTGGCAAAAATTTAAAAAAAAAATAGTAGTATAAAAGATAGGCGACATAAAAAAAAAAGCGATGGTAAATAATGTAATCACTATCTTGAAATTTTAGTGTACAATGACAAAACATAAATAACTAATTAGATTTTTATACAATCCATCCTAGAAAGAAGTTTCAAACGATTGTTTCCACGGCCAGAATAAATAGTTTCCGTGGTCCAAGGACGGTGCCATGTCCTAGTATTAAATGCCGATGTTTTAGCTGAATTGATTTGGCCTTCTTCTGGGATAAACTATGCTGAGATGTGTTTCAAATGCTCTCCTGATCATACTTAACTATCTTCTGGAAGGTTTGAATGGTTGGCCAATCAGGAAAGTGCAGTTGTCATGTGGTTGGGTTTATCGCTAAGGATGCCAAGACCTCATCAAAGGGACTCAGCCAAGTGACAGCTGTGTTCTCTTTATTCGCCAGACCGTTCAAACTTTCCAGAAAACTATTAGTTATACGGAGCCAAATGTATGAAACACATCACAGCATAGTTTTGTACTAGAAGAATACTGAAGCAGTTTGGCCAAAATATTGGCATTTAATGCTAGGACACGGCACCATCCCAAGTGTGTGGAAACTTAGAAGATAGTTCTGTTTGTGTAATCTTATAAATGTTAACTAAAATAAACAAGTACAGAGAAAGTAATATTCCACGTACTACAGTTGGAGGCAGGAGAACTGTCATGACACTACAAGCAATACAATGTGAATTAAGCAATATTTTTTTGTGATAGTATCAGTGAAGTGAGAGGGGCATGAAGCATATGGCAAAGCAGGCAGGTGTGTGTGTAAAATCTGTTTGTGCACACATCTGGTTTATATCCCTCTCGCATGACAGTGTTGTACAATTTTGTTCTTTTTAGATTTTACATCCTTTTTCATTATTATTGTCTTGCTTTAATTATATTTATTGATATAATTTTGGGCAGCTCAGCACTGAATGTAGTGAAAAAACCCTTTTATAGATTTGATGGTAAAGGTAGGAAAGTTTATATAAAGAAAGAATCTCAGCATGTTATCATGGGACTTTTATGTTTATACTATTTTTAAATTAATCTGGTGAAATAGTGCTGACCTTAAAATTGGGACCAGTTGTATTTAACAAATGTAGAGTCATTGCGTATGGAACATTCCTCAGGATACTGACCTTTTTCTTCTGAAAAATCTACATTTATGGTAGGATTTCTGCACAAACGAGGGCTGGGCTAGGTTATCAGTTACAATTACCATGGTGATCTATGTGTTCAGTCATTATGTAAGTTATAAGCTATGAAATATTTCTCATGTCTGAGATCCAAATGTGATATACGTTAGTGAATTACAAAGTGCAGGTGTATACACAATCAGAGTGCTAGTTTTAAACTAGAATTCAGGATAAACCTATAAATTATTCAGTCTAATTTTAAAATCATAAGTAGTAACAATTAGTTGCTGTTGCTGACATGGGACAGCCACAACAAATTTTGATTCCCATTAATATCAGCAGTTGTTCACAGCTACTTGGTGTATAGTCAGTTTCATAAATGTTGCTCAAATTTTAAGTCAAATATCTGAAAACAGATCTGAAAATATGAGGATCAGAATGTAATCAGTTTTAAGCTTTATTAACTAAATAAAATGTTTTCTATAAATGTACATCTTAGTATTTGACTTTTGTTTGCAGATATCCATTACACAGGTGGTTGTAATTGCTCGAATGATTCAAGATGTTAAAATCTAATGAAATATTAAAGTTGTCTAGCCTATAATATTTTCCTTGTTCTATTCAACATAGGTAAAGTAAAAATATAAAGAATGCGCAACATGAAACAAATTATTAGCAGTAGTACATGGAAAGGAAGAGGTGACCGACCATGCCTCCAAGCTGGTACTTAATTCTTGACAGGGAGTGGGAACATTTTCTTTTGTAGATAAGGGAGTTGGGGGATTCACATAAATAACCTGTGAAAATGCTGAGCAATTTACCAGAAATATTGGAAGAAACTTAAATTTTTAAAGGGCAAAGTAGCTGTGTAGGGAAATTGTCACCAGTGAATATGCTTAATTAGGATTACTTTAAGTTTAAATAAACTAAAAAAGTTGGGTAGATGAATTGATATGTAGGTGAATGAAATTAAAATGTATACAAAACTTTTTCTTACAAAGAGATTATTACATAATAGAAAGAAATTGAGCAAACTAATAATGCTCAACATTAACTAGTCATTTTGTAAAAATGGTGAGGTTTGTGAATACTGTATCTAACATTATAATAAGCAACTCTGTCATGTATGACGTCACCTGTGACGTCATGACGTCACTCTATGATGCCGCGTAATGATGTCACGCTTTATGCCATTCTTCTTGGTTATGCACGTTAGTTAATAACATTTCTAAGCATCTGCGAATAAATTAACTGACAGAACACTGAAAAAAGTATTTAAATTGTCATATCAAACATTAGATGCTTATATTTACGGATTATTCTTTTGATAAATTGAAGTATTCCTTAAATTTTTTGTCCATAGATATGTAAGATAAAAGTTTTAATTTTCAAACATCAATGTTAGCAAAAGCTTTTATCAGATTGTTAGCATAAGTTAAAAATTTCAACTGGCATTTGACACTTCAGCAGAGGGCATGAATAATTTAGTTTTTTTTTTTCAAAATTATTTAAACTGTGCCCTATTATTGAAATTATTAAATTGTTCTAACGGAAATAGTTGCACACTGATCACGAACTGTGCAGCTTACACTGCAATTAAAACAAATATTACGTGGCATAATGTAAGTTTATGAGATTTATTTTAATATTCTTTACTTTCACTGAGTAATATTACTGAGGCTATTATTTCCACAACATGTAACTGTCAGCTATTCAAACATTGTAATATTGGTCTGAATCAAAAAAAGGTGTAAAAACCCTTGAAGATGTTTGAATCAAATTTATTTAGTAATATATTTCTAATACACCCTTCAAGATAGTCTATAATGCACAAACGTCAAGCAAAACAAGAATCACACGCCATTTTGGTACAACTTGCATTTCAACTATAAAAACTAAATTCCTTCATTCTCTAACGATTCAAAGTTTTTGCAACTTTTTTGTGTAATTTGTTCCATATTTATATTTTTGACGGCTGTGATTGCAACATATTCCTGAATAATATCGTTCAAAGAACGTGTGCAAGATCATTATACTTCCTATATAGCTCCTCCCAGTCGGACGCGTTACGGCACTTTGAGTGAAGTTTGTGAGGTATGTATATAATTTACAGCATTAAGAGAAATGCACATTAAACAATATAATCTATCGAACGTGTGTAACAATTTTCAGACCAAAAGGACAATTCCTTTACGAGTCCCAGTGATCACTCTAGAGCCCAAATTTATGTAGCGATGCATTATTGCCACTAAAATGCAATACAGTACATGTGTTAATATGCGTGAGATTGAAGTATTATTTTTCAGGCGGCAAGTTTAGATCATTATGTGGTTAGGTTGAAATGCAACCTGTACCCGAATGGAAACTGAAACTTTTTGTTACAGCACTAGGCACGAGTAATTACATTGAATTTTATTTAATAATAATTCTATTTAGTTAAGCAATTGCTAAGAAATTAATTGTCAGAACACTTAAAGAAAAGTATGTATATTGTTAAAATTGGTATATTATTGGTTTTTTTTTTGCTGAAAACATTACATGGTTTGAATGAAAGAAGTTTCAAATTGATCGAGATATATGTGGCCTAAATGACAATTAAATATTATGTGGCATTATGTAAGATATTATTTATTTTTAGCATCCTTCGTTTTCACTGGGGTCATTATTTCAGCTGATATAAGCTGTGTCAGCCGTTAAAACATCTATCTTCATCACAGGTAATAAGAAAGGAAGGTGTAAGAACCTGTGAAGATTTTTGATCAAGTTTATGACACTGACATGCGATCCAGGGAATGTATTAATTCGCATGTAATTGATGCTTTGCTTTTCTAGCGGCAATATTAGCGTTAGGCTGACATACATCCTGGACCAAGTTGACAACTGAAGCTTTTTTTTTTTTTTTTTTTTTTTTACAGCACAAGGAATGATAAATAACAATGAGCTTTATTTTATAACAATTCTATTTAGTTAAGCAACTGCAGAGAAATAAATTACCATAACACTGCGTTAAACCTGTTATTTTTGACGGGCTTTGGGGCTAGTAGATAAATAATAAAGAAATGTTTAATGATCATAATAACTTTGAATTTGGTCTCATATGTCAACATCTTGCCTTCATTTGCTTCTTTCAGATGAATATGGTAGTTTCTTATGGCAATGGGTAAAAACACAAGTCTCCTATACTTCAGATAAGTTGGAAGTTCAATGTGCATGTTGATTTTTTTTATGTTTTTGTCATCTTTGACTTTTTCTTTAAAGGATTTTATAACACATTCTAACAGATAGGTGAACAATTTTGAGGTGGAAGGGAAAAATTGGTTGGAATTTTTTTTATTAATTCACTTCCTTTATCAAGCTCCCTAACTGTGTTCAGGCTATTAAGCTGTAATATATGGAGCTTCTTGAAAAAATGAAATTTATACAGCAACCCAAGTGGTTTCTTGCCCTTCCTCTCCCCCCCCCCCCCCACACCCACCTTTCCAAAAAAAAAAAAGGGCTTCCGCACTTTTCCAACTTTAGTATACTCCTTAACCATCATTATTATGATTCTCTTCACAGAATATAACCTAGTGGTTTCTTTTATTGCAAAAAACAATGTCACAAGACCTGAAACATGAACCTTGCCTCTACTGCTTAAATCAAACCTATCAAGAGAGGCTTCCCCGATCATGGGCCATGCTAAATTCAAGACTTCCTGTTCTTTTATCATCTGCCATCCACACATAGGCCTGACTTGCATTATTATAGCCCCTGTTGAATGGGAAGAATGTCCAGAAACAATGTATAGCCTAGTCTCTCAGTAATCCTGCAGTAGCCTATGCAACCACTCATTACATTAGGGAGCTGAATGCATATTTAATGTTATTAGATCTATTTCAGGATCCCAGTGGCACAAAGCCAGATGAGAAGTGATCAGGCATAAATTTACATCCTGGCTACCACTTCTGTACTTGGGCTTTACATTCTGGCAGTGTTGGGGTCATTAAGAATAATATATGTAGCATAGTGAACTTTATTAAGTATTGCCATCTGCCTCCAAATCATATAAATTTTTGTGTAAATGAGCTTCATTACTTTTTAAGAGTGTAATGTTTAATTTCAGTACCTGTTTGAACATGAAATATTGCAGCTTATGTCTCCAGCTTATTAGCTCTTACACAAGTGATCATGATTATATACAAATAAACTTGCTGCATAAATCAACAAAAAGATGCCATCAACAAAGCAACTGTGTTGTTTAAATTATTTTATTTTTATGCTTATTTTTCTTCTTCTTATGGTTTCCAAGCTATTATCACATGCAGTGGGCACTCCTCCAAGCATACCCCAACTCTTTTTCCTCTTGTTCACACTCTAAAGCAATTTATCTCCTTTATTGATGAACAATTGTGAATCTTTTGCTCTTTCCGCTTTATAAAGTGATTGCTTTTTACTCCATTAATAACACAATTAAAATATGGAATTCTATTGCTTTTTAAAAAATGGAACAAAATTAGTATCTTTTAGGAAGGTCATCCTGCAAATGATTGGTCTGAAAGTGATATATATTTCAGTTAAAAGAAAAGTTTTGGTCTGTTTTTAAACAGTCCACATGCAATATGTGTCATCAGAATTTAATTTAAATGAGTTTGCCTCAAACTAGTTTACTTCCTCACCAAATGGTTTATTTGCTTAGGTCTGGTCTGATGTAACATGCCGCCATGATGGTTTCACCTTTTTAGGGGGGGAGGGGGGTAAAGTGAGGGTACTAGGTCTCGTCCATAACCACAAATCATTCAGCAAAAGTTATTTGATTGGCTCCATAACACTGTATTTTCAAACTTTTTTCCCACTGCCTTTCAACCTACTGTCAGAAGTTGTTATACCCACTGTGGAGTAACCAACCTCAAGTTGAAGTATTCAGTCCGGATGTGATCTACTGTTGCTCTTAGAATGCTTGGTATCTCTTCAATTGTCTGAACTTGGAAACATCTCCCTGTCATCACTAGCTTGTTTATTCGTCCAATGTTTTCCTAAGGGATTGTCATCATTGTTTTTAACTGTATGAGGATCATCTTCAGTTTTGGTTTTCACCTATTTAAATTTTCACTTTATTACTGCCCTGTAGGCAGAGGGCACCCTCCTCTAATGTTACCACAACCTCATGAATGTCATTTTGAAACATCTCTATCTTGCACACATATTTAATCATAGCACAAATTTCTTATTTTTTTTTCTTCCCTATTTTGGATTAAATCCACACTTCACCTGATTTCAGCAGCTGTAAAAAAATTCAGGACATTTTAATCTTTGGTAACATTCTACAAAGAACTAAAGAATTATATTTAGTTTTTGAAAGGTTATATGACTTCATTACCCTGGTCACACAATGAACTTGGGTTGCGTCCATAAACTATGTAGTTCCATTTTGATGCCTTTGGACCCATCCCTCCACCAGCATAAAATGATAAGGCTTTTGCCTAGACACCTCTCTTCCCTCTCCTGTGTTGGATGTAGTTTGTCACCCTATTAATTCCAGAAGACATTTCACACCATTTTCTTTTACCAGGTTGTTATTAAAATTATTGAATATGTTATGAACATGACTGAAATTTGTTTTTTTTTATATAATTATTTCATTTCCTGCAGTTCTGTTACCTTTCTTTTTATATTACCAGGAATTATTCTTTGTTATGCCTGAAAGATTTCCATAACTCACTAACACCATCTTGGACATTGAAAATGTACAGGAAAAACATTCTGATAAGCTTAGTAAAGTTTATCATACAGTGACATTTCACACCACACTCTGAATCACAAATGATGCTTCAGGTGAGCACTATAATTAATGATGCACTGAAGTTCACTTAACAGAACGAAATTAGATTTTTTTTTATCAATGAGTGGTGTGGCGACACATGGGTGGTCTGAATAAAAACAGCTTTGTTTCAAAACGATAGGAACTGTCACTGGCAAGGAAAATCCTCATGACACCTGTAAAGTGATCCATTTACAGTCGAACTTGAAGCACCTATGATGATCTGATTTAAGATTCTTGTTGGATCGTGAATGGGGTGTGGGACTTCATTTTGGATGTTGTTGGACTTCCAGATTAGCATACATGGGTTCCATCCTAAGTTCAACACCCTACCACATTGGATCATTAATAGGTGAACTGTCCAACAAAGTACTTGTCAATTTAAAAAAAAAAAAAAAAAAAAAAAATCTTGTTTTTTGTATATTGAATTCATTTAACTAGTTGCAATATATAATTGGCATAGTATATAATAAAAGCAAATTTCATTTGATTTTCGAATAATATAATTTTTTCATTCAAACTATTTGTAAAAGCTTGCAAATAACTTTGTTGGTATTTAAAGTAATTACTATTCCTGTTATAATTCTTTCAACTGAATTAAAACAAGTAAGTACTAAGACTATCTGGTTTTATTTACACTACAATTTTTTTACATATTGTTTTATCAGACATGAGTGAATGTATAAAATGGTAATTTTTAAATTACCTTCAGATATTCACCTTGGAGAACTTTACAAATTTCTACGTATGTTTAAAGGAATGCTTTCCCAATTTTTGCAATTGAATTTCAGATCCTCATATGTTCCTTTGGTCAGGAATCACAGTGATGCTATGAAACCTTGTTCTGCTGGTATATATTCATGCAAGAGTGTAATGAGATGCATGAACCAACTTTGTCTAGCAAAAACATGAAAATGTTGTCCTCTCTCAAATAATTTTTGTAATTCTCACTATCTATTTGATTCAAGATACTTGTTTCACAGTAGTTTACTTGATCAAGAAAATTTTTTTGATCTATGCTCTTTTATTTTTCTCTTAAGCTGTGTAAAGAAGACAAAATAATATCATGTTTCTTTTTGTTCTCTTTGAAATAATGAGTGATTAGGGCATTTCTGTACTGCGAGAAAGTACGAGTGAAGATGGCTCATTGGATCATCTTGACGGATTCTCTGTTGGAGTGTGAATGAGCGAGTGCATCCAACAGAAGTCCTACAGGAAGTTCCTACAAGATGGTCTTGTGAATGGACTGCTTAAGCAAATCTGAATCTAGTTTTGAAGTGCCTAATGTTTTTTGGTGCATAATGCACTTTCGTATGTTAGCTAGTTAGAATGCTCTGGCACCATGCCACCCGAACATTATGACTTCATCATGTAGATACATGGTACTGTTACTATATAGCATATCTAAAAGACGGAGATACTACATGATGTGTTAGGCGCAAATGTGCATGGTTGGGGGGAGGAGGGGTGTTAACAATTTTGCCTAAACTGTGAACAATTAAGTTCTTGACCGGTGTGGCCTTCTGGTACCTTTAATATTAATAAATCGGCCACCACATATTCGTATTATAAGCCCCAAATATGAATGGTATAATGAAATGTGTTCACTTGACACAGTTTTAAATCACACAATACTTGTACTTTGAAACTAGCTGGTACCCACGACTTCGTTCGTGTTTGTAAAGAATTTGGATTGACAGTTACCAACATCTAACCACCATAGTGCACGATGGGAGACTCGATGCTATTACCACTCACAAACGCCAGTCATCTGCGCTATGTAGTTCAGGCAGTAAAGTAAAATATATGGAGACACATGTCTTTGGTCGAAACACGAAAATATCCTTGATTGGTCACTTTCAACCACCATATCTCCCACACTACCACAGTTACCGAAATTCGGCCAACGTTGTTATTGACGGGTGGCTCTGTGCTACTACCACACACAAGCACTAGTGATCTGAACTAGATAGTTTTTCGCTGAAAAGTGATACATGATGACACATACGTTTTTGGTAGAAATATGAAAGTGCTGCAGTTCGACGGCTTTCAACCACCACATCTCCCACAGCTACCGACATCTAACCACCATAGTACACGATAGGAGACATGATACCACACACAAACACCATTGGTCTATGCTATGTAGTTGTGGCAGCAGAGTGACATACGGAAACACATGTCTACCACTTACGTTTTTGGTAGAAATATGAAAGTGCCGCAGTTCGACCGCTTTCAACCACCATATCTGCCACACCCTCATAGCTCGCGACATCTAACCACCATAGTACATGATACCACTACCACACACAAATGCCATTGTTCTATGCTATGTAGTTGTGGCAGCAGAGTGACATATACGGTGACACACGTCTTTGGTGGAAATACGAAAATTTCCTGCATCGACAAGTTTTAACCATCATATCTCCCACATCCCCACAGCTATCGACATATATATATATATATAAGATTAAGTTCACTTTTACAGTATCGGTACCAGAAAAGTGGATAAAACATCGAACAACAGTTCCATTGAAGGTCAACAGTTTAAGTACATTCATACGAGAAGACAAACATTAGTGAAAACATGATTTGTTATGGCATGGTGGAACTTGCCACTGCTACTGCGCAGAGCAGTTCGCTTCACTAACTAGCGTGAAGTTACGCGTTAACTTTCCAGCGAAAGAATGAGGCAATTAATGGTGGCTGCATGGCCTTTTATAAGCTTGCCACGGCCTATGATGTCAGAAACGTTTTTCTTTAATTAATATCTCCTAAAGTACTAAATAGTTTAACTTGAAATTTATACAAGGGCTTCCATACAATTACATTCTATATGTTTTAATTTAATTTAGCATTCAAAAGAGTTTGTATAAGATCAAACTTGAAGTCTCTTAGGTCACCGGTTGGTGCAATTTTTTGCGCTACACCAACAATTAGCGACAATCTATCTTTAAAATCTCAATTACCTGACAGATGCTTAGACTTTTTACCGAAACCACTATATATTCATGATCCTCTGAATTTAGACTATCTACTGATATAAATTTCTCAGTTGTATTCCTTTTAGTTAAAAAAGTTCATTTTTTTCTGTTAATTAAAACTGCTAATTAAACTTTGCCAAATTAGTTAATTTTACGATCAGAATATTCAGGACAGTGCTGACTACAGCTGGTGATAAAAGATCACCTGTGGCCTTACTCAATTCAAAGATATTTCAAATATTAAATTTTTGTTTTCCTAATTGCGTGTTTCAAAACGTGAACAAACCGAATTATCTATTAAAATAAATTTTTCCCAATATAATGAATACACTTTAAAATGATTCTTATGATGACTTTTCACTCTAGAAATGAATGCAAGAAAATCCCTTCAAGTTGACAATTACCTTACACAAAATTTCAAAGTCCAACGTAAGCGACTTCAAAATCGATCTATAGAATATTTTACTGCTCGGGATGGCTAGTGGGAGTGCTGTTGGTGAACTGAAGGATGCCTTACAGATGGAAGATGCTGTTATGTGTTCTTATTTTAACTGTGACAAATGAAGTAAATGACAAACTACCATAGCTTGCATCGGACCCCCTTCCCTAACATTTTCTTTCTATCCGAACTCCTTCCCCCTCCCCCTTAACTGAGCCAAATAATTTATTGCTGCTCCCTTATATGAAGACCTTTATGCCATTCCTCATGAGAATAAATGATGGATTATTGTTGGGTTGACTTAAGGTGCATGTTAGCATGAGTTTGGAGATATGCTTAATCTTGTAGTTTGGTGAGGAAGGGCATATTGCAAAATATTGTTTTTTTTGTGTTTGTGTACCTTTTTTTTTAAATAAAAAAATCACTGGCTCTTGTTCCTTCAGTTTTCGTAAGAAAGGCTTTCTTTCTCTTTCCTTTCCATATTACTCTCACCTCATGACATTTCCTCCAGCCACATTGTTGTTGAAATATGCTTACATATATTCATAGCAGATGGTGGTGTCTATTTTGGCTCATTGTGTGCTTAGAGTGGTGATTATTTCTGTGTTAAGGTTCATTATAAATTCAATGTAAGATTACTGTGTTACATTATGACATGAAATATGTCAAATTCTTAGCAATTATGAACTGTCATGATAATTTCCTACTGTGTAAGAAAATACTCACTTACACTTGGGTTAAATAGACATTCAGTCCTCTACTGCATTTGCAGAAATTAAATTATGTTTGTGAAATATAGTTTAATTATTAGTGGCTTGATTTTTATATTTAACATATTTTTGTACTAAATGTATTGTGTGTCGGAGAACACTTTGTGATCCTGTAATAAGGTACACTACTTAACCCCAGTGGTCTAATGCAACTGCTTTGTGCTTTCTTAGGATGTACATTTTTCATCTTCTGTCTGCAAACTGACGAAAGCAGAGGATGACTGATAGTAGAGCCGATAACTTGAAGATGAAAATTATGAGAAGTCAAATTATAATAGGATAATGCTAAGCAACGCTAAATGAAAAGAATGTGCACTATAATACTAGCAAAATATAAATAAATAAATAAAATTGATATGTGAAATAAGAAGAGAAGGTATTATATGAGGGGGGGGGGGGCGGATGGACAGACAGACAGAGAGAGAGAGAGAGAGAAATAAAGCATTTGAGGTGAAAAGGAGAGGTACAGTGAGTGAGGCTGATACCAAATATGAGCTCATCAATTAATTTTGAGCTCTTTGTTGTACTTGTCCTGCTACATATTTACACAAATATCAAGTATTTAATATTTTTATATAAAATGGGTAAGGTCGGTAATGGTAACCTCCTGGGTAAATTCTGGGTGGGAATTGTTCCCATTCCAGAATTCGATATGAACTGACTGTGTGATGTGCATGTAGAGAAAGAACTTGGCAAAAGAGAGAGTGAGAGTCAGACCAGCTGAGTATAGACTTACATACAATAGACTGTTCAACCCTTCACAACCCAGGGCACCAAATAAACAATAGAACCACGGGCATTCTAATACCGAACACGTTGGTGAGAGAATGGCTTTGGCTCTGTTCCAATTCCAATTTTCATAGTTTTTCTACAGTCAGTCAGGTATGGCCTACTATGTATGTCTGTGTTAATAATACATTCACTCATTGTGTGAGCATGTGTTGTGCTTATGTGCATAATTCTGCGTCACTTGGAGACTCGGAGTGCAATGCAGAACCTATTTAAACCCATGAGAGTGAAAGAGAGGGAGGTTTAGCAGAACAGACCTCTCTCTTGCTATTGCCAGTTTATATAGATTCTACATATCATTTTTGCACCCCTATCTGACTGCAGCATTTGTGCATTTGTGTATTTTGAATGTCCTTCAGCTAAATTGGTGCGTATTGTTACAAAAAAATAAAAAATAAATTCAAATGGCTAAATTTATAGTGAGGCTGAAAAGAAAAAAACAAATTGAACATAGATGATGTAAGAAAACAGCAGAATGAAGAAATTAAATGTGCATTATCCTTAGGCACTGGATACACTGGAACTTTTGAGAGATTATTTGATGAGTCAGCTGACAGTCAAAATTGTTCATTATGTACACAAATAAGTATATATCTAATGAATATTTGTGCATATGTACTTGCAATGTAATGGAAGTAACATTCCAGAAGCAGAAATGGAAGCAGATGTCATATGAAAATGTCAATTAATGTCGGAGACGATAACGATTTCAGAAGGACCCACCTTTGACTATCCACCAGCCCTGGATAGGATTATTACCAAACCAACTGCTCATGATCACTATGATTCCTTGTATCCACAATATCTCCATGGCTGTTGATTGTGGTTCTGATCATGTGCCAAAAAAAAAAAAAAAAAAATCATCTTTAGTTCATCAACCAGGTTTGGTGTTTTGTAAGTTGTGTGGCATATCTGCAACAATTTTAAAATTGTAATAATTGGCTTGAATTAATTGAGGTCATTTTAAGTCTCATATATTATAGAAAATTCACCAGAGTTGTAAACACACAGAGCAGGAGGTCATAAATTCGTTATTGTAAAAAGTGGTTACTGTGTGTTTCATGAAATTATACCAGTTAAAATCATGCCATCTTCATACCCTTAAATATCGAATGTGCCAACTCCACAGGACCACGGAAGTGCGGAATGAAATCATGACATTGATTTCTGTTCTTCTGATTTTCTTACTATAGGTGTACACGAGTATCTCACATGATATGTGCATGTTTAGTGGTTAAGTTTGGTGAGTTATCATTACAATTTGTGAAAATGATGATGTTAGGCACTGAAATGTTATAAATCCACTTCTCATCTCCTGTTGGCTAATAACCAGATGATAAAATATTCTTAAGCTACTAGCTTACAGCTTATCTGTGAAGCATGTTTTAGTTAGTGTAGCAGTGAAATTGGACTTTGTAGCAAATAGCATATTTAAGATAAATTACACACACTGAACAAGTTCATGACTTGATTATGTATTACTGAAATTACTCTTGTTCCTGCGCCAACACTGTTAGTTCTTTATAATTTTCCATTAAGCTACTACTAAACTGTTTTGGTCATTTTTATCCTATTAGCAAATAAACCAATAAATTGTTCACCTTTATCTATTTAACTCGGAAACAAGTGAAATTTGGTTTAAATAATGAAATTACTTGAATGTTAGTAATTCTATTTAATTATGAGCAATAATTGTTTTAAATTGAGATACTATTTTCCAAGGTATTCTAATAATCTGTTCCTTTTAAACTCTGCTTGCACTTAAAAAGTTGTGTTTGTCTTTAAGTATGAGCTTTGTAGCTAAATTTAATTATTCTTGGGTACCTAATAGAAATTGTAATGGGTTTCTATAATTCATTTCTCCTTCCCTGCATATTTTATCTGCTTATTTTCTCATTCCTCTGAATTTTTGTGAAAGGTCAGGGGTGCTTAGTGTTTACACATTATTTTCTTGATGCCAACATTGAAGTAAATGGGAACTTTACCTCAAGAGCCATGTGCGCTATTTGTTGGCATGTCTCTCTCGCCTGTAATAAAGTATTAGTGCCATGGTGAGTGCTGTTTTGAATTATGTACTGATCTCTTCTATTACTTTCAGTACTTCTCTCTCCTGTTAATGACACTCCTACTTGGGTCATTTAGGTTCAAATTCACAACTTTGTAAATGAGTGAGGACTTTTATGATGATTAGGGTTTGGATCTTTATGACCAAAAAAAAATAAAAAAATAGAGAAATATGCAGGCTAATATGACTTTAAAAATTATTAAATATGACCTAAAATGACAAAATACAACCAAACATTTAAATTTATATCAAAATATGCTCAGTTACACATCATTTTATCTCTTTCATGTAGACAGCATAATTTACGTCTGAAAATTGACTGCAGCATTAGGATATAATTTTTTAAAAAATTATTTTCATGTTCCTGTAAAAGGAAAGATCATTAGATTTTTACTTTTAAAAATAGGAATTTATTATAAATTCGTTGTGGATTAGTGTAAACACAATGTTTATTCTCATTTGATGCCAGCATCGCGGTATATCACCACATACATCTTAAAGTTCTCAAAGAGGAATTTTCTCTTGTTGTCACTTAAAACTATCTTCTACCCTGAGAAGCTTCGTTCAACATCACAAGATGTCACAGGAGCGTACTTGAACAGTCAAGTCACTGCAACTTAGTTGCGGGTCATCTCTGATCAAAACATTCACCACCATGTCACTAACTTTACAAATTGTTTTATATCCAGACCACTCAGCATTTCATTAAGTTTGTTATTTAGTGAACCAGCCACACTGCCCCCTGCTTGACATGTCTTGGTTTTCGAACTTTTAACCACCTCCAAACTTTTATGCAGTTCTAGACCAAGTTCTTCAAGAGAAGAAATTGAAGTTGTGATGCCTGCAAAATATCACTTTATGTATGCCAAATTTCTGAATAAATAGCTGGAAAAGGACTCTTGGACAAATTTTATAGAAGATGTTTCTGTGCTATGAAAATTGGAAACTACTTTAGGTTTTCATAACATAAACAGAATAGATAACTGCATCGAGTCATGTGCTCCAACGAGTAAGTATTGGTTGGGGAGGAAGAGGGATGGAAGGTACGTCTTCTTTAAATTTTGCCACTCTCACTGGAGCTTTGATAAAAATCTTTTTCATATTTGATATTAACCTATTAATATCGGGGAAATTTAGCCTTACTTCCTCAGCAACCGTATGTAGCCTATGAGTGAGACAGATGCACCATCGAAGGATATAACATCTTAAAAACTTTTCCAGCCTTAACCATGTACGGCCCAGTGTCAGCCACAAACAGTTTGACATTTTCTCACTTAATTTCACCGTTCAGTAACAGTTTCATAGTGTTTTGGAAATGGACTGTAATTGTAGATTGATTTAATGATTCAAGGAATTCAGAGTCCAGTAAAAAATATATCACCTGATCTGTTGGCAAATATTTCATTACATTTACAACATATCTCCCACAAGCATCAGTACTTTCAGCTATTGATACCCAAATCTTATTGTTACCTATCATAGTTCTGATCATCTGCAATACCTTTTCATAGCAAGATGGTATATAGTTCTTCCTCAATATTGATTTGTTTGGAATCATGTGTTTCATGTAATTCTCCAAGGAGGTTTTGAAATGTACATCGTTCACTTTATTACGTGGGATGTTGGCGGATGCCATAATTTCACAGGGTTCTTAAAAAATATTGACAATTTAGAAGATGAAAAAGCTGTAAATTTTTTTTTATTTAAAAAAGGGTAGGGGTTTACTGTTTGCTTTGTTGAGTTGAATGCCGTGATACATTATTCTTGTGTCTTGTTGTATCGAAATGCTGCTGCACATGAAATCACTTTGTTGAAGTCACTTTAATTTCACATAATTTACAATAACTCTTTTGTCTGTTTAAAATACCCCTCTACAAATTCCTATAGGTAAGTCTGTAACTTCGTACTTTCAGAAAATTTTGTTTTTGGCATTGGCATACTCACTGATCCAGAACCGATTTAACACGGATCGAGGATTATTTTCAAAAGTATTGCCGACTGCGAAACATTGATTGACACGGCTCACCACAAGCATGCTGCTATTGCTGCATTATCAAAATAAAAAGGCAGGCGGAACATTCACGTTTAGAGAGCGACAATAATGTATAACTATAATTCTTTGCTGATGAATTCTGACCAGTTCAGTGACAATTAGTTTTGTTTTTTCATCAAATCTATAATAGGAGTAGATTTCTGTGAAAATTATTTTAATTTCTTCTTGTCTATAGCTTCTAGTGAATTCCTAGTACTTTCAAAAAATTACCAGATTTTTCCTCAAAATATGATAGTATGGCCATAAATTTTATTGTAATATGGCCAAAACTAGGAAAATGCATTTATATGCTATATAAAATACAATTAGATATGTTCAATCAGCACAGCTCAAAAAGAAGGCATGAAAAACGACGACTTGTCATAAACATCCAAACCCCAATGATTGACAACAGCTTATAATTTTCCTCTACTTTCTTTAATGGGTATTAGAACGTTAAATGTATAGAAGGTATTAAAGGAAAATTCTTTTTTGATCATACTGATAGTGGCTATTATTTGTACCAAAAGCTGTTTTAAAAATTTTAATGTTGTGATATGTGATTGTATGTGAGGCCTGTCTGATAAGTGGAATGTAATTTTAGAATTGATGTGGTTTTTATTACCTTTATAAATATTAATAATATTGAGAGTTGTTAGAAAAATTGAAAAATACATGATTATTAGATGTGGCTGAATGTTTCATTTAAAAATTTGTACAACTAGAATTACTCGATAACATGTCTTGATATTACTCATTTTTATATTCCTCAGTTTGTTCACATGAAAGTCCCATTGAAATTCTAGATAGTGTTCTTTTGGACAAGTACATTGCTCAGAGACACATGACCAATAACAATAAAGACACTCATTTGTTTTATGTTAAAATTTATGAATATTAAATCTTACTTTGTAAATATATTTTGGTATTGGTTTTCATGTTCCAAAGTGTATGAGGTACTAGTTATTCCAAAAATATCGTTATGCCATGTAAAGATTAACCTTGTGGACTTTCATCTTATTCTGCAGAAATAAGTGAAGTCATGAATATAAATGACAATAATTATATCCATGCAAGTCACAAACTGTGCCAGCTTTATTTATTTTGTTTTGTACAAAATATTTGTTATCTATTGCTTCTCATTTCTGTAGAAACGCTGTTTGTTAATAAATAAATTTTAAAGCAAGGTGATTATTACTTACTTTTTGTGAGTGAGAAAAAATACCACTAAGATGCATTACACTCTTTAAGCCACCATGAATTGTGCACACATACTCTGATTTTGCAAACCTGAGTTGTAGAAAATACAGCAGTGAATATTAACTACCTCAGCATACAGTATATTTAAATGATCAGTAGAGACGCACAGATGCTCTGTTTAAAAATGCATTCAGAATAAAACAACATATAGAATTTCTTTAAGAACTTCATGTGGTACTGATTTATGAGGTATAGAGAAAGAAACAAGATCAAGAAAAAAAAAATGTCTACTATAGGAATTCAGTAGCTAATAACTTCCAACTATTTATCACAGTGGCCAAGTGCACTACAGATATAGACAAACTGGTAGAAAAACAAATTCAACAGTAAGTTTTGCCTCCTATCACCCTTACATGGAACAGAAGGTTACTTAAAAACTAAGTAAACATGCTTCTGTTTTTACAGCAGCTATAATCAAAGCTCTGGAATCCGACATAATCTTAGCAGCTGACAATATCATAGTATTGTAAGATTTAAAATCAGCAGTTAAAAAACTGGCACTTTACCAACAGCATGATGAATACTACATGCAGCCCATCATCTGTCCTCCAAAGATAAAACAGTCTGGATTATATGGGTGAAAGGTGATGGGTGAATTATGGGCAATGAAGAAGTTAATCATTTAGCAAGGACAGAAACTACAAAGGGACTAGATAAACTTTACATTCCTGCTTTGGATCCCATCATTTCAATAAAAAATACATCTATGAAACGGAATAAAGATTGGGAGGTTAATCCCAGGCACATAGGTAGTTATGACCTTCTCCATTCTTGTGTATTCAAAAAACAGTGTGGAACTATTAAATTAAGTCTTTTCATTTTTCGTCACTAGTAGAGCGATATGTCCTTACTATCCTTGAATCATATTAATTGTTCACACTCGCCAACCTAGGACACTAATCACTGCCATTGTAATTAGGAAGGAAGAGGTATTGGCTTTTTTGCTACACAGCTACCAAGAACAAGTCTACAGTTACGTTATTCACTACAGTCTGTGTATAGTTTATTCAATTAAACCATTGATGATATGCCAGGAGTAACCAACAGACAAAAATAAACTACAATCTAAGTCTCTTGAAGATGCAGATCCATAAACAGGAATGAGTCCAAAGTGCTACACATTTAATTAACACTCAAGATCTTTCCCACAACCATGATGTGGCTTAAAAATGTCACTGTACCATGCTAGGCATACAATATAAATAATCCTCGCAGCTTCTTCACATAACACCACACTTCATAGAGGTTCAGTTCTCTTGATGGGACGTTTGTACAAAATCCATCAGTGGCTTGGTGGTAGTTGATAATCACTAATTGGCCTCGCTACACATACGTACATATCTGAACATATACACATACTAACGAGACCTCCTTCACAAAAGTTCAGAGATGTTATTGCTCCACCACAATGTTCCATAGATATATTTTTTTTAGAATATACATAAATCTGTTGTTCTGTTACATCTCACTGGGAACTGGACAACAGTCCTGGTTGCTAATGGAGGCAATTCTTCCATGATTGCCACCAGGGGTGGGCAGACCTGAGTTTTGGTTATTCTGATGGAGTTCCAAGGAGATTTACAAGTGTGAATTTGGGTGACCTGCCTGCAGCAACTACAACTGAATTTCAAAGAACTCCGTTTTCTGTTACATTTCTGCCACTGCAATTTGTTGAAAGATGGGTTTGAATGTGCCCATATTTTACCATGAAAAAGGCTTTCGCCCCTGGGCTTTGCAAGACATCTCCAATAAACAGAAATGTCTTAAAACCTAGACACACATCAAATCTACAGAAGGAATACATAGACAATAGATTCTAATAGCTGAAATTCAAAAGAATGTGTTTGAATGCCTTCAGTGATTAAATATTGAACTGCGAACTAGACCAAAGTCCATTAAAGATTCAGTCTTCAACATTGCGGAGAACATGGAGGAGATAAATTTCCAAATTTATTGGTTTTTATGTTGAGGTGCAGGGCCACATTTAAGCATAGGCTACCTAGGCTGTAGGAAGTAGTAGGGGGGGGGGGGGTAAATAATGAAAATAAATAAAAAAGGTCACCCATAAATTTTTTGGGCCAGCCGGATTCAGCACCCAGTCGGAGGGGTCACTGCCAACACTACATGTATAGCCTAGGGGCCCACAAAGCATAATAATAATAATTAATTTAATTGCAATGGAGCACAGGCTCCGGTGGCAATTTACCTACACCCCCATCTTACCCCTATCCTGCACCCACCTAAATTTGCCCTCTGCAAAATTCTTTCAATGTTTTTGGTAAATTCTTCATAATTTCTCTTGGTAACTCATTCCAATCCCCGACACCCTTACCTAAAAAAGAGAATCTTCCCACACCCTTGTGCATGAAATCAAGTACCAGCTTGTGGTCATGGTCATCTTTTCCCTTCCATGCACTACTTTTCATACCTACTCCAATATCTTTCTATGCGTCATCGCCAGTATACGCCCTGTACACTCCCATGACCCTCCTCTTCCTCCTCCTGTCTTGCAATGAATCCCATTCCAGCTCCTTTATCATATTCATCACTGATTGCATTCTGCGCTAATTTCCAGAAACAAATCTAGCAGCGCTTTTTTGCACCCTCTCCAACTCCTGTATTTGATACGTAAAGAGGGTCCCATACTACACTACCATATTCGAACAATGGTCTGACCAAAGTGTTGTAACCCAATTCCTTTACTTCTCTCGTACATCCCCTCATCACTCTCTCCAACAAGTGCAGAATTTTGAAACCTTTTCCTACCACCTGTCCAATGTGTCCTGCCCAGTTAAGCTTGTTATCAAATGTAATGCCAAGATATTTACATTTCAAGTCTTCAGCAAGCAATTCTTTCCCCACCTTAAATTGATAATTAACCTTTTGTTTTTTATTTGTGTATCTAATAAGCTGACTCTTCTTTGAGTTTATCTTCATCCCATGTTTACCAACCCAACTAGATATCCTGTCCAGATCACCCTGCAACTGTTTACAAGCCTCTATTGTTTTGATTCTCTTATATAGCATTCTGTCAACTGCAAACAATCTAATTTCAGATCGTAAACAATCAACACAATTATTCATTAGAACAATGAAAAGCAATGGTACCAATACACTACCCTGTGGCACTACCATTTTTACTTCCACTTCTTTTGATACTACATTTCCTACTCTAACTTTGCGTTTTCTACATTTTAAAAATTCTTTTACCCAGCAAATCACTTTCTCATTCACTCCAATAGTTTTTACCTTATTTACTATCATTTTATGGCTCACTCTGTCAAAAGCCTTTGACAGATCTAGTGCTATACTACCTTTGGCGTCCCTTGTCCATTTCATCTGAAATATCTTGCATATATACCACCAACTGAGATTCACATGAATATCCTTGCCTGAACCCATGTTGCCTGCTTGAAAACGCTTAGTTCCTCACATATATTTCTGATGTGGTTGCATATCAATCTTCCCATTAATTTACCTACCACTGATGTCAAACTGATTGGAATGTAACTCTCCACTCTATTTCTCACCCTTCCTTTAAGTACCGGTATGACTATTGCACTTTTCCAGTCCTGTGGTAAACAGCATGTATCGAGACTCAATTTAAATAATATTTCAAGATGAGATACAATGTCACATCCGACTCTCGTTAAGATATCTGTAGTAATATTATCTACACCAGCGCCTTTATTTTTTTCAGCTTTCTTATTTCCTTCATGATTTCCTCAGGATTAATTTCAAGTTTTTTACTATCTTCATTTCTAATAGTGTTGTTAAGCTCGTTCTCCGAATTAGACTGATTCATTGTCGCTAATGCTTTCACTAAACCAGTTACTTAAAATCCTTATCTTTACACCTTCCCTTCCCCTCAGTTTCCTGATATAGCCATAGAAATTTCTAGATGCATCAGTCAATGGTCCTCCTGTACTGACAATACTCTTCATAAACCCATCCTTAGCCACTTTCTTTGCTGTTATTAAGTCCTTGTTTAGTTGTTTTAAATATTCCCTACTACCATGCTGTCTCTTAACTCTGTTATGTTCTCTTCTTACCAACTTCTTTAACCTCATCACTTCCCTATTGTAGTACATAGGCTCTCTACTTCCCTTTTTTTCTGCCTTGGAATAAATTTTTCTTCTCCCATTGTTATAATCTCCTTGAACTCTTCCCACCTTGACTCTATTGTACTTGTGCCTTCCTTTCATTTGCTGCATTGGTCTCTGAAATATCTCTTCAAATTTGAAACCTGTGCTTTTGTATAATTATACCTATTTCCCCCTTCAATTTTGGCTGGTGGTTTACTGAATCCTCTAATATGCATCAGAACTGCGTCATGATCACTTATTCCTTCAGTTACTTGACACCCCACAAGGTTTTCATTCGGCTTAATTAGAAATATATCTAAAATATTTTGTCCCCTAGTGTTTTGCTCAACCTCTTGTGTAAATCCTTCTTCCCTTATTAAGATATTTGCAAATCTTTGTTCCCTTGTGTTATTTTTCTTATTTCCTTCCCAGTTTACACCTGGTAAATTTAAATCCCCACCAATGATGACCATGACGATCTCACCTCTGAAATCTGAGTATGAATTTAATTTCTCCCAGAGAGTCTCATCTCCTTCTGTCATTCTTCCACTGAGGTAAACAGCCAAAACTCTGATTTTTTTCTTTTTTACTACCCTAGAAATCTACCCCAAGGAAGTCATGTACTTGATCTATGAACACCAGTGAACTGTGGTAGTTTTTGCTAACTAGTATGAAAACTCCTCCACCAATTGCTCCTCTGTGGTACCAGGCCCGCCGCTAGCTGTCTGAGCGCCCGCGTGCAATACCTACTATGCCGCCCCCTGTCTAACTACAGCCAGTGGTGGATCTATGAAAGGTCGCCCGCTACATAAATCACTGTAAATTTCGTTGCGACGACAATGGAGTGGCAACTATCGCGGATGCGGCCACTGTGTCGATCACTCATTTTGCCATGTGCCGCCCGCGTGCGATGCACGCCTTGCATGCCCGGTACACTCTGTAACCATCAGGAAAAACCTCACTGTCTAGTACTTCTTCTTTTAACCAACTCTCTACCCCAATTATTACTTGTGGTTCGTGTACCTTGATTAAGTTTGCAAATTCAATTACTTTGTTCATTATACTTCTACAATTTACCATTAACACCCTTACTACTGGCTTTACATTTTCAGAATTTATCTCCTTTTTCCCAGTTTTACCACAGTCAGTTATTGTTTCTGCCACTTGGTCTATTTCTTTAACATCTGTTACTTTTCCCATCGTGAATCTGCAATCAGTATCACTTTGAAAATCTGTTTTTGTTCCTTCACCAGCAGCCCCTAACCTAAAAAAAGGCACAGTCCTGACCTCATCATCACTGGAAATGGGCTCCCTCACTGCTTTAGCTAACAACTCAGAAAGTACTCCCTTCCCCCTTCTATTTAGGTGTGGGCCATGCCTAGTGAAACCCCACCTACCAATGGTGTTCACAGGCACAACCCCAACACAGAACTAATTCCTTTCCCAAGTAGCACTTCCGTTTCCACATTAACCCGCCTCACAGCATAGTTCAATTGTGGCCGGTCATGGCAACTTAGGACCTGCATGAGCTCCACCCTGGTATACAGTGCCTCCTTCACCACCTTCCTCAGATCACTCTCCATACTATAACTCGTGTTTCTATCAATACTATTTCCCGCACCTCCCATTATCACTACTCTATTGTCCTTAGTGAAACTCCTACAAAGTGAACCTATATCCTCTATTACCTTACCTAATGTTGCACTAGGTTTGAAAAAACTTGTGACCTGGTATCCTGTACCTAACTGATCCTGCAGAAGAGGGCATATACCTCTCCCATGGCTACCACCTAGCAGCAGAACCCTTTTTTTCCTATTCTTGCCTTGCACGCCCTTATTCCTAAAGGTCTGCTGCATCTTACCTACTCCTACATCTACATGAGGCTGTTCTCCTCCTGACTCTGACAACAGTTCAAACCTATTGCAGCCCTGTTGAGGTGTCATAAGCATAACTTGTCCTGAAAATACCAAGGTTGGGAAGGAACTTGAAAACAACCTATGTTACTCGTTTCAGTGACAAATTTTTGGGTACCATAGCTTTGGACTTTTTAAAATTCATTGTGACCCGAGCTTGGTGAAAGCAGAAAGGCTCTAGCCTCGCATTGGAGAGTATGGGGGTTCAAATGTCCGCCCAGTCATTCAGATTTCGGGTTTCCAAGATTTCTCGAAATCAGTACAATGCCGCGAAAGTTCCTTCAAAACAGCCATGGCTGAATTCCTTCCTGTTTCTTGTTCCCAGACCTTCCTCGCTTTCCATGGATTCCCAAATCACTCCAGGCAAATGCCGGGATGCTTCCTTCAAAAGGCCATGGCCGAATTCCTTCCCATTCCTTGCCCCCCACCCCCATCCTTTCCCGTTTCTAAAGACCTCGGTGTTAAGAGACGTTAAGCAGTTAAAAAAAAAAAAAAAAAAAAAAAAAAATCTTCCTCGCCTATCACGAACACACTATCGACGAGGCATAAAACCATAAGGAAAAGAAATTCATTGTGGAATGGGATTCTATAGTATCCCTTTCAAATCTTAGCGTCGCATTAGAATTATTTAACACAATTTACATAAATTGCTCCGTTTGAGTGAAGCTTTAGTAAGTGAAAATTAATCAAAAATTTCTTCCGCCAACAACGATCAACACGAGGCTAAAATATATTACTCACCCAGAATATTAATTTTAGATACGATTTCTGAGTTTGCAGCTGTTAAAACTAGAAATAAGGAATTCTAAAATAATTTGTTTCTCTCTTACTTATCTATATTTTAAATGTTTTAAAACTGTAATTTTATCAATAAAAGATTCTAATGTAAATAACAATAAGTGTTTATGTAAGCTTATTTTAAGAAACCATACTTTACACTACGATTTTTTTTTTTTTAACGTTAATTTGTCTTCACTGGGTCACGCCATCATGAGCGACCTCCTGCGTCTAAGGAATGAAGTTAAAAGCCTAGTTGTTATGTTTTATAATCCATATATTATATTTATAAAGATTTGAGTTTTTGCCTAAGGCATTGTTTAAATAAATTTTTAAAAATCTCAGGCTATATGCATTTTAAAGAATTTAATCTTGGTACCATTACTAATTTATTCAGTACGGTATGTATACATATTCAGTGGAAGTTGTTTCTAATAGTAAAAATCAATAAATAATTTTAAACACTAATTTTAGACGTTATTGATGTAGAGTTGACAGCAAATCATTTCTAAAGCAAATTATATTTTCCGTTTGCAATCTTGGCTATAATCCGTTCGCCGGAGGTCGTAAGTTTTACTTTTGTGTTTTCGTACTCATTGACAAACAGCTTCCAAACTTGGAATTTAAGTTGCCAGTGACTGTAATGGAAGGCTGTTACTTGCAAGATGTTAAAATACTGCATTAAGTTGATAATAAAATATAAAAAAAGACTTACTACTTGAAATTTCTATTATTCTATGCCTTAAATGTCTTTGTATATCTCTTCTATGTAAATATTTTCGTTGGAATATCGCGTATCAATAGTCATTAACTTCAGATTGTTTTTAATGGCTCGGACCCGAGCTTTAGTAAATTTTAGTACAAGTGGAGTTAAGACATGTTAACTTACTGGCAACTTCTCCTAAGCTCGAAGAAATCATTTGCAGTTTTGAAAATATTCCGTGCATTAAGAACCAAAGAAATGGTTAAATGATTATTCTTGGTTAACTTAACCTTATTCATATTGGCTCATTGAACGGAACAGGTATGAAATTTTATCTGTCTTTACCTTTCTTGTACGAATGTTTGGGAGTCGTCTACATCTCGATACACGTCGTGCCGTTAACATGGTGATCGTGAAATTGTTAGTAATAACTAAATTTCTCGTCCTGAGTTTAACAACGTTGTCTACATGAGGATCCCTAACTCACGTTGGATAAATTATCGCAATTGATTTCATCACATATTTTCAGTGCGAACTCTGGACTACCGCACGTCCAATAATACATTCGCTGTATCGCGATGTAAACTTTTCCAGAAACTGATTTGTATACTTACATTTTAATAAATATTATGAAACTGCACTATTTTCGGTACCTACCGGAAACTGTAACTAACCAGTTGAACTTTGGATTAAAATGGGGTGGGAGGGCACTTTCTCCACCTGCCCGAAACTGGTACTGACCATGGAGCCTACCTCCATGCTACTGACTTGTTGAAATTTAGATTAACTGCTTCTACACGATGTCCTCCTCACGTTTTGCACACTTTGGTTAGGGATCGTGCATAAACCACGTAGCTCCATTTTGGCCTCCACGTGGCTTTTGCATTTACCCTCCCCCTCAACGTAGCACGTAGCTTTTTCCCCCTTTTGATTCCAGAAGACATTTTGTACTGTTTTCTCTTGTCAGACTATTGTAAATTACATACGGATATAATTAAATGACGGAAATAAATATTCACATGCCGTTGTGAGTTCTGTTCCTCATTTTAACTGCGAAAAATGTTATGAAAGAAAAGCTACGTGGCCTGGCTCGAAACCCCACCCTCCCCCCACGTAGCCCAGCGTAGCCTTCCAGTCAACCCTCCCCGCCACCCCCACCCCCCTGGACCGAGTCACGTAGTTTGTGCACGCTCCCTTAGTATAGACAGCACGACCATGCATATGAATTTTGACAGCTCTGGACAATAATCACGCCAAGCAATATTTTTCATTTTATAAGGGACCGTTTATGAAGTGATGCAGTAAATGTTAGGGCTGTTGATAAAATATCGATATTTTTTTTAAAAATATCGATATTTATGAGTGATAATTTTTTAGGACGATATATCGATATTGAAATCTGGATATCGGAGTAGATATTTTTTTAAAATAAGTTGTTATTTTACGTTTTCCTCGTAGAATATTCCAAGTTATTTTTTTTTGCTGTTGTCAGTCTTTAGACTGGTTTGATGCAATCCTCCATCCCTTCCTATCCTGTGCTAACCTCTTCATTTTTACATACCCCCTACAACCCACGTCCTCAATTATCTGCTTCAGATATTCTAACCTCTGTCTTCCTCTACAGTTCTTACCTTCCACTGTTCCCTCCACTAACAGATTAACCAATCCAGCATGCCTCAAAATATGACCTACCAGCCTGTCTCTTCTTCCTGTAAGCTACTTCCATAAACTTCTTTTCTCAACCATCATTTCCAAAACTCGTTCATTTCTTACCAGGGGCGCCCATGCCCGAGGGCAGGGGGGGGGGCCGCGGCCCCCCCCCCTAGTTCTCGGGGAATATATATATAGTGTTCCCGGTTACAACATTAACTGCTTTATTATTTTGTTTTATACAAGTGACTATCTTTTATTTATTCTTTTAGTCAATCCGATATATAATAATACAGTATTTACTTGCTAGTTTAGCATAACTGCCGTATAATGCTGGTTCAAATCAACCGCCAATCAAGCAATATTATTATACCTTCGCGCTACGCTAGGAAACACTTTATGTTGTACGTCGCGCTCGCAGTCGACGTGAGGCACCGAGTGGATATATACAATATACGCCGACATAGCTATATATCCCGAAAGTCGTTCTTCAGTGGTTCGAAGAAAGGAAGAGATATCGTCACAACCTTGATCTTGCCCCTGTTGACTCTCAACCGGCAATACCACCGTGTTTATTCATTGCCAGTATCAGGCTTCATCTTTTCCCTCAATATTTGGTGAGTATACTGTCACATTGATCTTGCAAAATAGTGGCTCACTCGTTCTGACCTAATCGAGTCAGAAATATTTATTTCAGGGATGGATATCAGGAATTTCTTTGGAAAAAAAGTTGATACTGCTACACAGAAAAGGAACCTCGATCACTCATTAAAAGTTCCAGATCCAATACCTTCGAAAGTGCGTCCCACAACTACTTCTAAATTCTCAACTCCAACTCCTGACTTCACGTTGCAACAATGTCCTTCCACCATTAGCCCTGAGTCTGCTGATATCATTACTCCTGATGCTACTGACATGGATGACGTCAACCCGCCCGCTTCAGTTTCCACCGTTAACAATCCAGAGTTCGTTAGTAGTTCATTAACAGTTAATCACAGCTTTGATTTAGGTGAATACATAAATGATTCAGTGTCAGACGAAGTCAAGTATCAATTAATAACAAACATACATGCTCTAAATATGACTTATGATTTCAAAAAGGACATTGATGAGAAAAAAACTATCAAAAGGCCTTTTCAAAAAACTTGGCTACAAAAGTACTCATGGCTAGTATACTCGCCCAAGTTGAAGGGGGGCCTTTGTAAGTTTTGTAGTCTTTTCAAACCTGTTTTAAAAAGAGGAATATTTGGTGCTTTCGTGATAAAGGCTCATCAAGATTACAAACATTTTCATGAAGATGCTCGAGGCCATGAAAAGAGCAGTTGGCATCTAGAATCTACGAGTAAGGCTAAACGTTTTTGTGAGTCCTTAGAAATGAGAAAGAAAAACGTGATCGAACAGTTAGATAGTGGGATCACGGAGCTTGTAAATACCAACAGAAAAAAACTGAAATCAATTCTTGCTACTTTAATTTTCTGTGGCACTCATGACATATCCATCAGAGGAAAGAATTCAAGCGAAGGAAACTTTCAGGATTTACTTTTGTTTAGAGTAAGTGCGGGGGACAAAGTGTTGGCGGATCATATGCAAAACTATTGTGGAAAAGCGAAATATACATCACACAGAGTGCAAAACGATTTAATAAGTACATGTGGCTCCGTGATACAAAACGAGATTATTGATGAGGTAAACAGATCATCAGCGTTTGCATTACTGGCAGATGAAACGGCTGACATAAGTGGAAAAGAGCAACTGTCTGTGGGAGTACGATTTGTAGACGAGAAAGATAACTTTACAGTAAAAGAAGAATTTTTAGGGTTTACGGAGCTTATTACATTGGATGCTGAAGGAATTTCTTCATCTATTTTAAATTTTGTTGAAAAATTAGGGCTTAATATGAATAAGCTGATTGGCCTTGGCTTTGATGGCTGTTCGACAATGGCAGGCCATGAAACTGGAGTGCAGGCCAGGATCAGAGAGAAGTATCCTTCAGCTGTCTATTTTCATTGTGCATCGCACAGACTGAACTTAGTTGTCAATGATCTTAACAGTGTCCAGGAAATTCGTAACACAATCGGAACGATAAAAGAAGTTATTAGGTTCTATAGAGAAAGTCTATTGCGTAGGAAAACAATACCTAACATTCCACTGTTTTGTGAAACTAGATGGTCCCATAAATATAAATCAATCAGGATATTCAAAGAAAACTTCTTGGTAATAAAGGATAGTCTGAATCACCTGGCATATAACAGTGAATACAATCAAGACACTCGATCACGTGCCAGCCAACTTGATTGTGCAACATCATCAACTACATTTATCGTTTGTCTACACATTATATCGAGGTATTCTTCATATCTGGAACCAATAGTGAACAAACTCCAGAGTACTGATATGGATCTCCACTCAGTTTACAGATTCGTCAACACCGACTTGATAGCCAATTTTCAAAAGCAGAGAGAAAGTGATGACGAATTCAGAAACATTTTCGAGGCAGTGAAAGAAGATTGTAAGGAACTTGACATAGATGTAAAAATCCCAAGATTGACTGGAAGGCAGACCCTCAGATGCAATGTGAATGTCCATTACTCATCACCCCAAGACTATTTCAAGGTGGCAATTTACAATCCGTACATGGATTCCATAATTCACGTCACTTATCACAAGATTTGAAAAAGACAAAGACATACCATTCAAAGGTGGGATTCTTCACCCACATTTAATGAAAAAGGAGAAGAAAGAAGATTTCATGAGAGATATAAAAAGTTTGGAAAGGTTTTACCAAATAGACAACTTGGAAGCAGAAGCCAGATTATGGTATGACGTTTGGACAAATAAGGAGTGTTTGGAAAAAACAAAGCTCAATGATATACTTGCAGAAACTATGTTTTACCCAGCTGTAAGGAAATTGCTTGTATTCTACCAGACCATACCCCCCACAACTTGCACCATAGAACGTTCTTTCAGCACACTGCGTAGAGTGAAGACATGGCTGAGAAGTACTACTGGCGAGGACCGTCTGTCCAGCTTGTGCCTTCTTAGTGTTCACAGGAAAAGAGCGGAAAACCCTGGTTTCCAGGACAAAGTGATTGACTTGTTCGGCAAGAAGAAAAGAAATTTACAGTTTGCTTTTTCACATAAATATTAGTGTTAAATCCATAAACCAACCAATGTATAATAATTTATTTCAGTTTGCTTTTTATATCACTACTAGTGTAAAATCGTCTGAGGTGTGTATTTTGAGTTTGCATTCTGTATTAAAGTTGCTTCTGCATTTATGTTGCTAAATATTAAATGGTTTCAGTATAGTACTTAACGTGTTATTGTTTTGTTATAAAAGGGCCAGTATAAAGCCGCGGCCGAGGTCGGCCACGTGGTCTCTCCATTCAACAAAAATAGTAGAAACAAAAGGGAGAGAGAAAGAAATCATTTTATTTAGCTTTCTCAACTAGTAAAATTTGTACAAAATTTTTTGTTTTGGACAAGGTGCGTTTAAACGGCAGGCAATATGATTGCTCTGTTGTGTAACTCCCTGTCCGATTTCCTACGTATTCCACCCGATCGCACATTTCTGGAGTTATTATTCCGCGTACCATTTTAAAAATAAATATTAAAATATTTCGCTTTATTCGCTCGTTAATAGAAAAATAATTTAAAACGTTACGCATATCCCGCGTTGGTGTATATATATCGCAATGCAATATAGTTCGCATTGCCCTGTTTGTAACTTCTCAATTGCTCCTGGTTGGCATAAAGGAGCACTTTTGAGCAATACTTCACATGAGGCGCAGTCATGGTTTTGTAAATTAGGTTTCTCGTATAGGCTCTACCTAAATTGCCTACCCTATTCAGAGAGAGAGGGAGAGACATAGGGTAGCGCGGCGCGCTCGAATTCAGTTATTCTTGACGAGAACATGTAAGTGAGAAAATGTTTGAAAAATTACTGAAATTTTGCTTAAAGTTTGTTGGAAGTGCTCTCATAATGAAACACTGGATGAATATTTGAGGGGTAATTTTCGCTCCATTTTTAGGAAAAACACGTCTTTGGCGCATATCATTATTTATGACATCATCTATCCTCAACTATTTACTGTACAGCGATATAATTGTGCAGGTACATGCACGTATACATTGACATATGCCATATGTAAAATAAGTTTCGAATATCTTTTAGTAGCAAAAAAGTGATAAATTAAAACGTCAGACATGATGATGTGTTTACTGCATTCCAATGTAAACAAAAGGTAGTTTTTGAAGCGTATATGTATCTATCACGTCCTAATTCCTGCACTATGTGTCGCGGGGTGATGTAATTTTGTTGAAGCATTCAGTAGTACAGGGCGTTCGCCGGGAAACGCAACCCACTGTTAGCGCTACAAGGAAGAAACTGCTCCCGGCGAGCGAGCGTTCAGCTCCCGGCATTGTTCGACCGTCGGCCGCGGACTATTTCATAATAATTACGCTTCATAAACTTCATAAACTTGTGTGCTAAGCATTTAAATGTGGCGTAATTCATTAGCTTACCTTATAAAAGATGCTGGAAGTGTTGACCCTCTTGTGTAATGCACATTTCACATCTTCTGAACATATTTCGAGACACACGCTGCCCTAACTGACTTAATGATTTTTTGGGTGACTGTTCTAGTCGAAAAGCGATATCGTTAATTTTCTCCTCTGTGAGAATACGGTTGACCGACAGTCTCTTTTTGTTAAAAAATGAACCCGTTTCTCTTACTTTTTTAACCAGACGCAGAATTGTTGATTTAGCTGGCAGTAAAGCGCCAGGAAATTCGCGACGAAATTTACTGCGACACTTTTTAAACGACTTCTTCTTCACATATGTATCGTAGAGAAATATTCTTTGTTGCAAACTGTAACGTACCATAATTATACTCACACTCAAACACGGTACAGATTAATAAGAGTATGAAGCCCCAAACCAGCCAAACCGCAAAGAAACGTTTATTCACAACACTGATTAATAAGAGACTGAAGTCACAAACTATCTACAATACAAAGAAACCGTTCTTAACAATGTAAGGGTCACTGCAATGCACTGTTGGGGCAGCGGAGGTGTTAAACAGTGCGGTGATTCACGGTGGCGGTTGGCGGAAACTGCTGGCTCCACTGACCGAGCAAGTTGCCGACAACAACAGACTGGGAGGGTAGCGTTTTCCGGCGAACGCCCTGTATATGTAGATACTCTCTGCAGTGTGTCAACAGTTAAAAAGTAATAAGTTAAAACGTCATGGCATATGCTGAAGTTTAACCGCATGAACAGCGAAAATTTAGAAAGCGATAATTTTTTTAATTTAATTTTTTTTCGCGGTGGGGAGGGGGAGGGGGTAAGGGAGGGGGGGGGGAATCAGCAAAACAAATTTCAGTATAGGTATGATATTAAAAATACCCCAATCGATCAGGTCTTGGCCCCCCCCCCCTACAAAGTATCATATGGGCGCCCATGTTTCTTACTTTGTCTGTCCACCTAATTTTCAGCATTCTTCTGTAGCACCACATTTCAAATGATTCAAGTTTCTTTCTTTCCGGTATTCCTAAAGTCCATGTTTCGCTGCCGTAAAGTGCTGTGCTCCACACATAGAGTTTTAAGAAGTTCTTTCTGATTTCTAGATCAATATTTGAAACTAAAAGGTTTCTCTTTTTCATGAAGGCTCTTTTTGCTAATGCTATTCTGCTTTTAACATCATTCCTGCTTCGGCCATCGGTTGTAATTTTGCTTCCCAAGTAACAGAACTCACTCACTTCTCCTATTGCATCCGATCCTATTTTTATATTTAATCTGCTAGTTTTGGTATCATTTCTGCTACATTTCATCACTTTTGTCTTACTTTGATTTATATTCAGTCCAAAATCTTCCTTCAGTATTTTGTTCATGCCATTGAATAACTTCTCAATATCCTAAGCCCTCTCTGCTAACAAGACAATGTCATCAGCAAATCGTAGCATACTGATTTTTTCTCCCTGAAAACTTATGCCACATGGAAATTTTTCTTTAACTTTCTTCATTGCTTCTTCTACATACAAGTTGAATATTAACGGGGATAGACTACAACCTTGTCTCACACCCTTTTTAACTGATGCATGTCTTTCGTGATTCTCTACTTTTATTACAGCCACTTGATTCTTATATAGTTTATAGAGTATTCTTCTATCTCGATACTTTAGACCTGACTTCTTTAAAATTTTGAACATCTTGTCCCACCTAACATTATCAAAAGCTTTTTCTAAATCAACAAATGCCATAAAAGTATCTCTGTTTTTCTTGATCCGCCCTTCAAGTATTAATCTTAAAGACAGAATTGCTTCCCTTGTACCGTGATTTTTCCTAAACCCAAACTGATCTGCACCTACTATATCTTCTACTACACTTTCCATCCTTCTGTATATTATTCTGGTCAGTAATTTTGAAGCATGTGATGTTAGACTAATTGTGCGATAATTCTCACATTTGTCGGCTTGTGCTTTCTTTGGAAGTGTGAAGATGATATTTTTATTAAAATCTGTTGTAATTTCTCCTGTTTCATAACTTTTTGATATCAGCTTGAATAATCTTTCGATTCCTTCCTCTCCTAGAGATTTAAGAAGTTCTGCAGGGATCTCATCAATTCCAACTGCCTTATTTGCTTTCAAGTCATACAGAGCTTTATTAATTTCTGTCCTCAAAACAGGATCTCCTAAGTCATCCATGTCGACATCGCCTTCCTTTTCCAATACATTATTGTTCAAGTCGTCCCCAACATACAGTTTCTCAATACATTCCTTCCATCTGTTAGCTCTATCTTCTGACCTTAAAAGAGGTTTCCCATCGGCAGCTTTAATGTTCATACCTCTTTTCTTCATTTCTCCAAAATTCTGTTTGATCTTTCTATATGCAACATCTACTTTTCCTGCAACCATTTCCTTTTCTACTTCTTCACACTTTTCTTGTAGACATTTTTCTTTTGCTATTTTGCATTTCCTATTTATTTGATTTCTAAATTGCCTGTACTGCTCTTTTCCTGCTTCATCCTGAGCATTTTTGTATCTTCTCCTCTGATCGATCAGCTGCAAAATTTCTTCTGTGATCCAAGGTTTTCGGGCAGCTTTTTCCCTAAAGCCTAATGTTTCTTTGCCAGCTTTCATTATTTCGGTCTTTAATGCATTCCATTCGTCCTCGGTTGAGCTCCTTTCACAGTTACTTCTTAGACCTAAGTCTACCATTTCTGCAAATTTTTCTCTTGTGTTAGATTGTTTCAGTTTATTTACTTCCAGTCTGTTCTGCTTATGCTGCTTCCTTATTCGCTTGAATTTCAGCCTGCACTTCATTATTATCAAATTATCCAAGTTATTATCGGGGGAAAAACGATTACCTGTGTTACACATACTATAAATTTAATCTTAGAATTTTAAGAAACAATGAACATTTTAAAAACTTTTCTGACAAATTGCTCCTTATTTTAACACTCAGTTAGTGCTTCTGATTAATTACGATCCGAGCTCAAGGAGAAGTAAAAAAGAAGGCAAAATAACTCATTCAATATTCGTTCGAGTTCTTGTCTGGACATATTGAAAGGTTTTTAAAATTTGTCTTTAATCAATGCAAAAATATTAGCGTTAAGAAACTAATCGTAATGTACCAGGTGTAGGTAGGGTTGCCACATGGCCGGTAAATCCGGGAATGTCCCGGAATTTTGTGTCTGGTCTCGTATCCAGGAATTAGCGTTACTGTCCCGGAATTCCCGTATACTAGTTTTTTTTTTTCTCAAACTCAGTTCACCATGGTGGCCAAGAGGCCAAGCCAAGTATCCCATGCTCGCAGCGGGAAGATGGAATGAACGAACAGTTTGAGCTTTTGTCCCTTAAATTAGAAGAATTTAAACTGACAGCAAAATACTCTTTGAATTTCCTGGGATTTTTGAAAATTCTAGATGCAGTTAATATTAATTCCTTTTATAAAGAGTTCACATTTCTGAAACGTGTTTTTGAGGTCCTTCCAAAAGACTTTCCAAACTATAAAATCTGTGCAATTTCTTTAGAACAAGAGTTTCTAATGAGTTTGTAAATTTAAAGAAAATAGTTTTGTTTTGTCAATTCCAACAAGCAATGACTTTTGCGAGACAAGTATTTAGCCCATTGAATAATTTATGGACTAAAGAGCGAAACAAAATGTTCATAGATTTGATCAAGGCTGAACTGCAAACTCAATCAATTTTGAAGACTCTTGCTGAAAAATTTTATCAGTTTTGCAAAGCAGTGACGGAGAAAAATTTGTGATGATGCAAAATCTAGTGATAAATATTTAAAAAGTAGTTGATTAATATTTATTTTGATTGATGTTGATTTTGATTTAGCAAAAGGTAGATGTTGAATTTTTTTATTTGTTGATAAAACCTGATGTTGATTTTCTGTCTAAATTTAATTAATATTCCTAAAAGAAGTGATCAATTTGTCTTTAATATTTTTGAGGTTTTGATTGATAATACCCGATGTTGATTTTCTACAAAAGAAAATTAATTCCAGAGAGAGGTAGTCGATTTTTGTTTTAAGTTTAGTATTTTTCCTTTTGATTCATAATATTTGATGTTGACTTTCAACCGGAGTTTAATTAATAAACATAACCAAGATGCTATATAAACGTTAGATAGCATAGTTTTTACCTAAAATAGATTTTTTTTATTAATTTGCATGTTTGTTCACGCTTTAAACATACCACTAAAATACTTTTTAGTTCCCGGAATGTCCCAGAAATTATAAGCCTGTGTCTGGCACTCTACAGTTAAATATTTTGCTTGAATTGGTTACACTTCTTTTTCCACATCAACAGAAGAATTGAGCTCCAAAAGTGTTGTATGTCATAGGCAGTTTTGTTGTAACACAAATTTATTAAGATAAGAATTTGAAAAAAGAATCTACCGCTTTTGGATTGTCTCTAAGAAGCGCTTTTCTAAAAACTTATTATGATAGATTAGTGCCTTTAAAAAACAATTTGTTAACGCGGAAGCAACCGCTTTGACAGCAGCGGCTCTAGATTTTTTCAAAGCTGGGGCGAAAACTGAGATTGCCGCCTCTTCGAACATTCTTGTCAGCCAGACCCCGAGAATAGCTTCCTTGATTGTTGTCCAAACCCATTGTTGTCGCCACCTTAACTGTCTGCCAGACACATTGTTGTCGTCTCTTAGAGTGGTAGCAGAGTTAAAAAAAAAGGTCGCCGCGTCTTCGCCCTTCATAGACGTTTTTGCTGTCGCCCCCCTTTTTTTCAAACCCCTCCCCTCCCCCTAAATCCGAAACCGCATCTTGAATCTCAACTTTAAAGAATTGGTTTTTTTAAAGCATTAGCCGTTTCCAAAGCAATACCAAAGAAGGTGGAAATTTTCACTTAATGTAGGGAGTTCGGCATTCATAGTAGAAGAAACAACGGGAAAAACATGAGTTCATGCTGTTGAAAAGTATGTCCAATGAAGTTTCTGACATGAGTTTTAATTCAGTGTTTGCTAAATTAAAAAAAAAAAAAAAAAAATTATTTGGATCAGCTGAGTATTCCTGTGTTGTCAGAAATTGCTTTAAATTTTTTTGGAATCTTCTGTCCCATCTGTGGCAGCTGCTCGAGTTGCATCAATAATTAATCTTCTAGTGTCTAATAATTGCAATAGTCTACCAGCAGAACCTATAAAACAGCTGCTGACAAATATTGATACACATAACTTTATTTTTTATAAATAATTCATGGAAGCACAGTCCACATTTCTACCTTGCTCTTTATATGTCAAAGTTTTTTTTTTGTAAACGGAGCTTAGGAAGGATAATTGTGCAAAATTTTATTTCATTCATCACCTTAGTTTGGAATTTTGTGGAACTGAAACTCTTTTAAATGACTCTGACACTCTCTCATCATAATTCTAAGCAACTTCCAGTTGCCCTAGAAAATGATAATTTGGTGCACATACATGTTTCATCACCACAGCATATGAAAAGTTCCCCTGTTTATCCAATGCCAATCTAAAAGCTGAAACGTCTTAGAGAAAATTTGTCCGTTAATTGATTTCTTCTTGGTGAGGCTATATGCCTTAAATTTCAGTTTTGCAGAAAGATCAGGAGCATAAAAAACACATTAAATTTTACTTTGTTCCTAAATGTAATTTGTAAGTTATTGGTACGGCTACAGCGATGGTAACAACGCAGGCACCGCCATGGAGGAAGGAAATATAAGGAGACGACGCAAGAGACCTTCACCACGCATTGAAGTGAAGCCGGGTGGAGGAGGCCGAACCCATACATACATGGGGTATATGTACAAAAACCTCAAGGGGACTCTAGGATAAACATAACGCCGCAATCTGCTGATGGATTATTATGTAACTCGATGAGACAAATAAAAAATGAAGAATAAATGTTTTTGAAATCATGCTTAGTTTTATAGATATTCTGTCTCAAACGTGAAATGTTTTTTTATTGAAATTCAGAAGAAAAAATTGGTCAAAGTCAAATTTAATGAATGACGAATTCTTATTTAAAAAGACGAGACACATCGAAAATAAAGAATAAAATTTTTCGATATCTTGCTTAGTTTTCGGGATATACTGGGATTGGGTTGATATGCGGTCTGGATCAAAAATTAATTCTGCCAGAGCCACAATGGTGGACATGAAGAATGGATATTTCAGTTTTTTTTACTACCACTTGTGGTTAGGTTGAAATACGGCTTAGATCAGAATAAAAATAGTTATCTTGTTACCATACATCGTAAGCTTAATTGGGAATACCTGGAAGCAGTTTATATCGCGATACACGTTTTGTCACTAACTTGGTTCTCATGAAATTACTAATAGTAATAGATAAATTCTTTGTCCCTTATGGAACAACAAAACCATTCTGGAACAGACTGCATTTAGATCTAACCACAATTTCTATTAAATTGCCACTACAGAATCAAACTATGTAGATATACCCACACACGCGTATTTGAATCGCAAACTGTATTTGTAGATTGCATAGCATAATTTAACACATTTAATTTCATCATACACTGTCAGTATAAACTGCAACGTGACGAAAGAAAGCACAATACTAAATTCACTGAATCGCAATGTAAAACACACCCCTTTAAATCTCATTTTCAACACTCGTTAAAAAGTAATGCTAGTCTATTATGTGCAAAATAGCAAGGTATGCTGATTTTCTACACTACACCAACAAAAGTTTGAGAACAAAGTCATCCCATTGAGAGCTATGACTAAATATTTATAGACAGGCACCGAAGTTTGCAAAACCTACCGCCCACTTCAACAACGATAATTAGAATTCAACTTACTTATGAAATGCTATTCCAGGTTCTTTCCTCTCTTGCCTATTTGTGCAACCGTATGCAACACAATATGGATGCAATCCTCCATCCTTTCCTATCCTGTGCTAACCTCTTCATTTCTACATACCCCTTACAGCCCACGTCATCAATTATCTGTTTCATATATTCTAATCTCTGTCTTCCTCTACAGTTCTTACCTTCGACTGTTCCCTCCACTAACAAGTTAACCAATCCAGCATGTCTCAAAATAAGACCTGTCTCTTCTTTCTGTAAGCTTCTTCCATAAACTTCTTTTCTCACCCATCATTTCCAAAACTCGTTCATTTCTTACTTTGTCTGTCCACTTAATTTTCAGCATTCTTCTGTAACACCACATTTCAAATGCTTCAATTTTCTTTTTTTCCGGTATTCCTAAACTCCACGTTTCGCTACCATAAAGAGCTGTGCTCCACACAAAGAGTTTCAAAAAGTTCTTTCTAATTCCTAGATCAATATTTGAAACAAAAAGGTTTTTCTTTTTCATGAAGGCTCTTTTTGCTAGTGCTATTCTGCTTTTGACATCATTCTTGCTTCGGCCATCGGTTGTAATTTTACTTCCCAAGTAACAGAATTCGCTTACTTCTCCTATTGCATCCGATCATATTTTTATATTTAATCTAAAAATATGGCATTTTAAAACACTTATACACATTATAAAATGAAATAATCACAGCATATAACACAATGTGAACATCACATTTGTTTGGGATCGGAATATCGCCGCTGCCGCCACTGCGCATGCGCGAGAGGTTAGAGCCTGCTTCACAGATTTAACGTCACTTCTCCTCCATATATTTCCTTCCTCCATGGGCATGGCGTCGCTCGCACAGAACGAATCGGACTCGAGCCCGTTGTTTTACATGAGCGTGCGTTGTCGAGGGAAGTATTTCGACATGAAAATTGGATGTAAGCAGGAATATTGATAAATTCGGATACCAAATCTTTGCTAAGGTGCAAAAATTTGATACAAAAAAGTAAGAAGACTCAGAATAAGCTATCAACCTACAAAAAGAAATTAAATTTCACATTACACAATCCTTGCAAAAAAAAAAAAAAAAAAAAAAAAAAAAAAAAAAAAAAAAAAACCGTGAATCTGGAAAAAAAAGAAGATTTATCCGTAATGTCATTGAAAACCATTCTGTTCCAGAAAATCAAAACGTGATTCAGCAGAATATCTCACAACTTTCATCAGTAAATAGCCACAAGAGCCCTTTTTAAAAATGTTTTGCTTTGTAACATTGTTTTTATATAATAAGGTCGATATATCGATACTTTTTCTTCGATATATCGAATACGATCTTGATACTTTTAAAAATGTTGATATATCGAATATCTGATATTTTTAAAAATATCAACAGCCTCAGTAATTGTATTGTCAGCGACTGCTTAGTAGCCGGGGGGGGGGGGGGAATTGACATGTGCAGACCGAGCTCAAATTTATTGCTCTGCGCATGACGTCACCGTATTAGCAGTACTGTGTGTTGCCGGCGCATGTAGGTATTTGGGCGCATACTGTATTGTGATCGTGATTTTCTTTATAACGTGCTGTAAATTGTATGAACACGCCTGAATGTGCTGTCACTGCTTGTACAACTTACAGCAAAAAAAAAAGTACAGGTATCACTTATAATTCCTTTCCAAAGGAAGTACAGCTAGCGAAATTATGGATTCAAAAATGCTATCGTTAGGACGTTTTCAGTAGAATAATAGCAACTGTTTGTTTGCAACATTTTGTGGCAGAAGATGGTGAAAAAAATAATTGATTTAGATAATGATGAAATGAAAGTGAGCCCCAAGCTTACACAGTTTTACTTGTCGGTTATAGGAAGGGAGCGCCAGAGGGTATTTTTAGCATTGTAATTGTTTTCTAACTCCACAGCACATGTCAAAAGAAGAACTGGGGACTGCACCACTGTGGTAACCTTGTTGTAATGTTTTCATGCCTTTTCAGCTTTACTCCGTTGTAAAAAAGTTAACAAAATTGACAAACAGCCAATATTTATTCGAGTTGTAATACGGTGATGCCCGCCATTTTATTTATTTATCAATCTTGTTCCATGGATCCCTGCTGAGGAAATACCTCTGGGATGTGAAACATGTCATTGTTGATACATATAAACATAATATGAGTCATATCATAGTAAATATATACATATTTTACAAATACAAGAAATAATAATAAACATACATTTTTGCAACTGAGTTTTGCAAACGTCATAATGAGTACAATTAATTATTTTCTTCAAATTCTTGAATGGAGTAGAAGGAGTTGCCAATAAGATAATCTCTAAGTTTTTGTTTGAATACATCTTTATTATCTGAAAGCTGTTTTACACGATTAGGTAGTTTATTAAACAGATGTATCCCAGAATAATTAACTCCTCTTTGTACTAATCACAGAGATGTTTGTGTTTTATGCAAGTTATTTCTGTTTCTTGTATTGAAACTGTGTACCTGTGAATTAGGTGTAAACAGGTTAAAATTTTCTATGACAAAGCTCATGAGAGAATATATATACTGAGAATACATTGTAAGAATATTCAGTTTCTTAAAGAGTTGTCTGCAAGAAGTTCTTGGTTTTACCCTACACAGAAACCTAATAGCTCTTTTCTGTGCTATGAAAACTTTTTTACGTTGTGAAGAGTTTCCCCAAAAAATTATGCCATATGACATTACTGAATGAAAATATCAGTAGTACACCTGTTTCATTAATTCTAGATCTGCTGTTAGAGAAAGTGTTCGTACTGCAAAGGTGGCATTACTTAACTATGCCAGTAGTGTAGTGATATGATCATGCCAACAGAGTTTCTGATCTATTTTAATACCAAGAAATTTTATACTATCTGTTTCTAAGATTGTGTTGTTTTTATAGTTTATACATATATCTGGCTGTGCATAGTTTTTTGTTTTAAACCTAATATAATGTGTTTTTTCAAAATTTAATTTTAATGAATTTGCCTTAAACCAATTTGCTACTACTCTAAGTACTTCATTTACATTAAATTCTATAGTACTGTTTGGTGTTTTACGCACAGTAAGGTTAGTGTCATCTGCAAATAAAACACTCTTAACTTCGTCGGATAAATTTCCAGGAAGGTCATTGATGTATAACAGAAAGAGGAGGGGACCTAAGACAGAGCCTTGTGGAATTCCATGTTTTATTTTCTCCCAGTCTGATGAAGCATCTTTACTTATTTTAGAATCAAAAATTGAAACTTTTTGCATTCGGCTTTCAATGTATGATTTAAACCATTTACCTGCGGTCCCAAAAATACCATAGTATTCCATTTTTTTCAAAAGTAATTCATGATTTACACAGTCAAATGCTTTTGCAAGATCACAAAATATTCCTACAGGATTCATTTTATTATTCAGTTCCTCAAATGTGTTATTTAAAAATGAATATATAGCCATTTCTATGGATGATCCTTTTTTGAACCCAAATTGTGAATTAGTTAGGATATTATAGTGTGTAACATGTTTTATTACTCTTCTATACATGACTTTTTCAAAAACCTTTGAGAATGTTGAAAGTAATGAAATGGGACGATAGTTGTCTACACATGTTACTTCTCCTTTTTTAAATAATGGTTTTACAACAGCATATTTTAGTCTATCGGGAAAAACACCTTGTATTAAGGATTCATTACAAATCTTACATAGCAACGAGCAACCAGAGATAATCGATTGCTTCCATTGTAAACAAGTACGCCATTGCGTGTTGGGTGCCGCATAGCCAAAATTTCGTTTTTTTTTTTTTACATGGTTTAAGCCGTATTTCAACCTAACCAACTTAAGACAAAAAAAAAAAAAAGGTTTAGGTTGAAATGATCCCTGTACCGATAATTTTTATGTCATTTTAGCATTGCTGATAGCATTTAGCAGTTGCTCAACCTTTCATATTTCGGCATTTTTAATTAAATTTCTAGCGATTTTTCCGCAATGTATGATCGCAAAGAACTCGTTGATAATTTTTTCGAGCTTGTCAACGACTTATTCGACATTATGAGCAGTAGAGTACAGTCTGACAACAGCCGTTAGCATGTGGATAAGGTGTTCACCATGATATTCAAGTAAGAATTTTGAGACAGATGTATGAATGCTGTGAAAAAATGCAAGTTGGTAGATGAAAAGAGCTACTTCCTTTCCAGAAAGGATCTATGAAAACCATTCGATCCGTGTTTTGTCTATACTACGAACTCCAGAGTTTAAAAGTAAAATACATTAAGACAGCTCGCCTAAATCAAGATTGTTTATATAATTTTTTTCTCTCAGATATTACCTGATATTTCTGAACCACAGGCTCTGATTGATGGTGATTGTGACCTTCAAGATCTTAATATTTCATTAGAAACTGATACCGATCAGTCTTCATTCACACAGAAGGGCCTGACAGCTCAATAGAAGGCTTTCGTTATTTTGCTGGTTACATTGCTCACCGCGGAAGATAATTCGATGCTACCACCGTTTTAAGGCTACCGCAGGAACCGTAGTCGTGGTGGGCCTCAAGCTTGAGGGGGCCCCGCCACGATCCTCTTCAAAATAAGTTCTTACTTAACGAACAATTTTCCTGCTAAAATAATTAATCTACAAATTTAGAACGTTAACAAGCTGCGTTCTTAATAGTCCTAGTGTCGAGAGCACCTCCATTTTTGATCCTATTTTCCCATAAACAGGAGAGATTAGATGAATACCGCGATTGTCGATCTTCTCTCGAACCGACGACGATATAGCTTTCTATTTCTGTTTCAGTCGGTTTCCGGCTTCTTAGGAAATACCAGAAACGTTTGATGTCACCGAAGGCGCAATACTCCTTTCTGCTAACAATGTCGCCTGGTTGTTTGGGATTTCCGCTGTTAATGGAGACATGCGCGTCCGAATATCGGGCCCCAAACGTACAATACTTTTCAGGTGCTAAAGAAAGAAAACATAGTGTGACATCCTAAAAGAACAGTTGCGGTAAAAGGATTCATTAAATAAATTTTTAAATCGAACTAACAGTGTTTCTACGAATGTACATTGTGATATAAGAGAATGTTGGGTTATTAAAACGTCATCTGTCGTAATTGCTGAACAGTTTTATGGTCCATTCAAGAAAGAATTAGTGGTTGGAACTGTCTCACTAGTGTAAACACCTACTAGTAGTGAAAGTGTTCCTGCAGAAGAAACCGTAGCTGGACACCTCCGAGAAGAATTAATATCATTTATGGAAGGTAACAGCCTTCAACTTGTCTATGATCTTACCGATCCGGGAACCTGGCCGGATATTGTAAATGATAATTTTAGGATAAGAGCGATTAAGGAAGGTCTGCAAGACATTAGTGAAAAAAATTGTAAAATTTCCTATGGTTAGCGAAACAAAAAGGTGTTTCTCTATTTTTGATTTCTTCCATCATATTTCAAATGATGAAAATGTTAAACGAACGTGGCTTGTGTTAGAGCTGTAAAAGTAACGATGTATTCGTTACTGAATAACGGGTTCGTCGCCTGACTCGAAGTACCGAATCGTTACTCACAAATTCATTTCGTTACTTGCATGTTTCGTTACTCGCATTTGTCGTATAGATACGAACACGTTCAGCTCCAGCAGGTAACAAATTTTTACAACGTAAAGACTCATTTTGTACTCTTTATTTTGTTTAACATTAAAATCTACAGTGCATAATTTGAAAATAGAAAATTTGTACAGATAATTTGAGATAGTTTCTTGTTTTTTCATTGATAGTTCATTAGTGAGGTCTATTGATTTCAAACATTTGTGGAATTTGCTTGAAGATTTCTCGGGCGTGCAGCCGGGTCAGTCTATCGCAGATGTACGAATTTTCGATGGCGTAACATGCCATCATCTTCAGGTAGCGTCCACTGGTCGGCGTCAGGAGTGCAGTTCAGGACGCGACTGCTGGTGTCTCTTCTTCACAGCCTAGTCACAGCTCCTTCGAGCTGGTTTGCAGTGGAGTATATTGTCCTAGGACATTGCCTCCCAGTCATTTGGACGAGTCAGATCATCACAGTCGTTAGGTCTTTATGTTGGCTATAGATGATATCTTCAGATGATTTTTTCTTCACAGGATGGATTGCCGGCGCATCTTCCATCTCAGAAATGGTCCACCAAGTTTACTGTGGTGCACTTTCGCGTGTCTTTGTTTGCAGCCAAGTGGTTGACGAGATTCTTGAGTAGATCGATGAGGGCATCAAGTCGGTCTTCTCGCTGTTCTGGAACTTTTCAGGTGCAGGGGTGGACGCAGTATGCTCTGTGGGATTTCAGTGGCTCCGTCTTCTTATGTCTTGTTGATTCGGCTGATGGGGCCCTGATGTCATTTCTTATTGAATCTGGACTATGATGAGGCATTCGACGCTGCTGTCGGCGTCAGACACTAATCATCTGGGGAAGTTCTTACAGGTGGTCCTGTATCTCCTTCCAGTTCAGCGGTTGTTTGTCATTGCTGTGAGGTGGCATCATCGGGTGTGTCAATTCCGGGGTGGCTGTGTTTGCTAAGACCTGAGTCATTAGCAATGTTTGCTGTTGTAGCAGCTGGACGATGACACTGAAGTTGTCGTGGTGCTTGCAGTCCGCCTGGTGATGTAGATTGTGGGTTGCGGACTGCTTCTTCGCGTTTGCGGGTCGCTCAGATTCGATCGAGCCTGGATGTCTGCCGGGTTTGTTTGATGAGGGCACCAATTCGTTGGTGCGTGTCGCCTTCATGTTGGCGCGCAGGTATCTCTTGATGGGGCAGCCGCTGTAGAAGCTGGGTGGGGGCCGGAACAGTTGGAGCAGGTGGGTATCCCGTCTCGCGGGACGCTGCACTCAGCGACTTTGTGTTTTCCGGCGCACCTTACACAGTGCTCATCAGCGGAGCAGTCGAAGGCCATGTGCCCATGACCATTACAGCGAAAACTTTGTGCCAGGGCTAGCGGAGGCCGCTTCTTGGTTTCGAGTCGGATCTTGCGTTCTTGTGCGCTTCACCCGCGGTACACGATCCGCAGGCTGAAACGTGTACAGCGGTAGACGGTCCTCGGTGTCTGGGCGGCGTATTTGATGGACTGCCGAGGCTACGATGCCGCCGTTGGAGAGTTCGGCAGCTACCACCTCCTCTGGCACATCAGCAGGCAGGCCCCGAACGACCATCTCGATTGGTCGTCGGGGGGTCTGTGGGGAGTGGCGGATGCCACGCCCATCCAGGTAGGCCGTCAGTCGTCGAAGCTGTGTTGGATGCTGCGGTAGTAGCCGCAGCCCCTCCTTCACAGGGAAACAGAGGATATACTGGTTGACTTCTAACATGAGTTCGCCAGCCAGGTGTATATAATTGTCTTTATAGAAGGCGGTTACAGGAAGGACAGGTCCTTCTTCTTCTTGTGTTTCATTGACATCTTCGTCTTCTTCTTGTGGTTCATTGACGTCTTCGTATTCGTCAATGGTCATGTCTTCAGGTGGGGGCGAGATGGTCGTGCCCCCAACTGGAGAGTCAGAAGTAGCTGGCAACGAAGGCTGCGACGTCGCCGTAGGTTCTTCTTGCGACGTCTCTTCTTGATCCCCGTAGAGGCCTCTTCTCACTTCGTTTGGGTCCTGAGTTATTCTCGTTAATTCCTCCACTTGGCGAATCATGTCTGCTACCACCGAGTGCAGGTTTACGGAAGTGCTCTCCCCATCACTGCGTTGCGGTGAGTGGATCGAGGCTCGTCGGCTCTAACTTACTTTCTTATCCCGGGGATAAGAAATTCTAATTTAGAAGTTCTTGCCTTTTATGCATTGCCTTCTTTAATTTGCTGGCTTTTCCGATTTTAGTTGTTAGGTTTCTTGTATTTTTTCTTTCCTGTTGGGCCATTTTTTATGTTACCTTTTATATTCTTCAATCATTTTCTCTTATTAATTGGAGTGGTTGCTTGTGGGGGCCTTCTTCTTTGTCATACTGCGCAAGGGAGCGAATAAGTACATTATCTCTGTCTTTCGCTTTCTGGTAGAAGTTCCCTGCTATTTTCTCAAAACGATCTCGTAGTTTTGGTGTTCCTGAGATTTCGTGGAGGATGTCCGTCGGGAATCGGATTGGAAGATGGAGAGCCCCTTTGAGGGCACGATTTTGGAGACGCTGTTATCTGTCGATGTGGGTGTTTGCTGCGTAGGCTCACACAGGGAAGGCATACTCGATTATAGGACGCACCAGTGCCTTGTAGATTCGAAGCCCACATTCTGGTGGCAGTGTGTTGCTGGTGTTTAGCACTGGGTATAGTGCCCCCAGCCGCTGTTGAACTCTGCGATGGACATCGTTGATGTGTGGCTTCCATGTTAGCTTGGTGTCCAGCGTCACTCCAAGATATTTGGTATTCTGTCTCCGAAGAGTTGGAGGACAGGTTCTGGTGGCTGCCTTTTCCTTGTGAGCATAATTGCCTGGCTCTTGTAGGCATTGATTTTGATCCTCCATTTGGTGGCCCATTTCTCAATGTCTACCAACGCAGCTCTCAGCCGGCGACCAACAAGAATGGGGCAGCGGGACAGCTGTGTCGTCTGCGTAGAGTGCCGTTTCTGCTTCCTGGCGCATTGGTATGTCGGCCGTGTAGAGTGTATATAGGACTGGGACTAATACACTGCCTTGCGGCACTCCTGCGCGGATGCTTCGTTCTGTGGAGTAGTTATTGCCTAACTTCACTTTGAAGGCACTCGCGAGGCAGTTTCTTATCAGTCGTAGGAAGGGCCCTGGCACTCCGAGTGTGGCCATCTTATACAGCAGGCTTCGATGCCACACCGAGTCGAATGCCTTCGCTACGTCCAGGAGCACCACCCCGCAGTGGTCCTTCTGGTTGAAGGCAGTTGTTGCTGATTCCAAGACCCTCAAAACTTGACGTGTCGTCGCATGTCCAGATCTGAAGCCATGTTGCTCTGGAGGGATCATGTTTCCCTCTCGTACATGGACCATGAGCAGTTTCAGCAGCAGTCTCTCAAATAGTTTGCTTATGTTCGGTAGGAGGCTAATTGGGCGGTAGTTATGTGCCTCAACTGCGTTTTTTTCCGGGTTTGGGAACAGCGATGATAATGGCTTGTTTCCATTCCTTTGGATATACACCGTTGTGGGCTAGCCTGTTAAATAGTTGAGTCAGTCTCACGACGGCTCCAATGGGGAGGTTCTTCAGGATTCTGTTTATTATTCCGCCGTCTCCTGGAGTTTTATCCGGCGGAAGTTTCCTTAGCTCCTCTAGTAACTCCTCTGCTGTGAACGGCTCGATTCTTCCTTCTTCTTCCGCGCCATTGTCACGTAGGTAGCGGGGTAGACGGCGTCGGACCTTCCTTCGGTGCCTTTCATCCATGGGTTCAGTAACTGGGCGAAAGTTGTTTTCAAAGGTGTCAGCAAGGGCGTTCACTTTGTCAGCTGGCTTGCAGATGGGTCCATTCTCTCCTTGTAGTGGGGGCATTTGGCTGCGCCGTTTGATGAGTCTTCGAGTTTGTTTCCAGGCAGAGCAGTCTTCTACCTGGAGGGTCGAGACTTTGTGTCCCCACTCCTGGTTTCTATGCTTGACAATTTGGGCTTTGAACTCACGTATTAAGTGGTTAAGTTCTCGTCGATCTTCAGGTCTTCTGGTTTCTCGCTGCTCTGTTTTTTGTTGCAATTTAAGTGTAGGATGCCAGCTGGTAGATGCTTTTGCTCGGGTCCGAGCTTTGCTGGTGGTGTTACTGTGTCAGCTGCTTCTTTTATACTGTCGGAGAGGTGTTTGAGAGCTTCTTCTTTGTTTTCCAGTTCGTTGTCTTGTAGCGGCTCCGTCAGTAGTTGTTGGAAGCGTGGCCAGTTGGCTTTGCGATAGTTCCGCCCATTTTCGGTGGCCCTCTCTTTCTCCATGTTTGGAGTTTCGACGATCACGGGTTTGTGGTCGGATGATAGCCTGTTGACCACTCTGGTCTCTATGGCATCAGCTGGCATTCCCCTCATGATGGCGACATCCAAAACGTCTCCACGATGTCTGTGATTGCGTGGAATGTGCGTAGGTCTGTCGGGTGCCAGCACTACACAGTCATGTTGGTTGGCTGCTCTCAGGAGTCTCCGACCGCAGATGTTGGTGACTCTGCTGTTCCAGGACTGGTGCTTCGCGTTTAGGTCCCCTGAGTATTTTGCCTCGGAGTGACAGGAGAGCATCCAGGTCGGCTGTCTCTATATGCCTGCCTGGTGGGTGGTACACAGCAACCACGTTGACGGGGCCATCTTTGGTCTCGACCACCACGCCCGTGGCCTCGATGGACGTCATGGCTGGGACTTGTATGTTGTAGTGCGGGAGAGTAGATCGCACCATAATAGCTGTCCCTCCACCTGCTGTTGCGCGGTTGGTCCGGTATGTTCTGTAGTTCTTTGCTGACAGCTTTATTTGTGGTTTTGATGGGTTTCGCAAATGAGACATATGTCGATTACCTCTTCTAGTAGAAATTGCCTCAGCTCGCCCTGTTGTTGATAAACACCGTTCGCGTTCCATGAACAACACGTGATACTAGTTGCCTGTCTACTTCTTTCCATGTTGAGTGGCAGTAATTTCGGTTTGTTTGGATGTCGCCTCCAGGATCAGTTGTGGCAGGTGCTCTAGTCTAGTAATGAGAGCCCCATCTGCAACAACATCAGCTGGAGCAGGCGTGCGACGTTGGAGAGGTCTTCTTGATCTCGGTGGGCGGCTGTTGTTGTTGTTTGTTCTGTTTCCTGTGGCCTGTCGGGCACTGCAGTCGGATTGGTGGTGCTGCTGTCTGAGGTTGGCAGATTACCCGGGAGTCTTGGCCATTCCGTTTCTTCTGAACCTGATGGTGGATGCTTCTGGTTGTGCTGCGTTTTTTTTTCCCAACGGCGGGTGCTGGGGCAGCCTCTCCAGGAAGCCAGTTGGCGCAGGTGGGCAATCCCTGCCCTTTCTGTAGTGGGCATGCCTTGCTGCTATGTTGAGCTCCACATTTCACGCACCTCTCTGGCATTTGGCAGTACTTCTGCACGTGCCCAAAGGCCTGGCAACGCTGTCATTGCGGGGGACCACGGCTCGCTCTCATCTTTTCGATGCTCACCGTCAGTCCTGCTAGTCTCTGCAGTTGGTAGATCCTGCGGTTTTCCGGGCTGTCCACTGTGGTGATGGCGTAGAGGGGCATAGGTGCATTTGTCCCTGGCATCCTCATCTGGTTTACTGATAGTACTTCAAATCCAGCGCTGTCTAGTTCAGCTTTGATGTCTTCAGCTGCGAATGTCGTTGGTGCACCCCTCAGCACTACCTTCAAGTGTCTTGTTGGTTTGGACGAGAAGGTGAAGAATTCCACGTTGTTTTCTTTGAGTCCGTTTGTCACTGAGGTGTAGTCGTCGAGGCTGAACACTTTGACCTCGTAACGGTTTTCCTGTTGCGGTTCCACCGAGATGTGTCGCTGGCATCTTGTTTCCACCATTTCATGCAGAACCTTGTAGCTCCCACTGTAGGTAATTATTATGGGTGGTATGGTTCTTATTGCGATGCTGGGGGTGGTTGCGTCGTCTCAACAGTGTCTTGATTGTCGGTTTCTAGGTCTGAGAACCTGTTGCTGGTTGCAATGTCGCTGCTGCCCCTCTGCTGCACAACTCGTGCAGTCTTCTTCTGGCGAATGAAGTCATCCCCGTCGTCGACAGCATCGCGGCTCATGTTGTTAGGTGAAGGTCGATTGTCCTTCTTCTTAGGAGCAATTTCTGCAGGAGGAGAGGTGGCAGCTCGTTTGCTGGTTGGCTCGCTGGTGGTAGGTGGTGCTGGTGCGAGAGCTGTTGCTGCCTCGCTTTTATTTGGAGGTTTCCTGCCCCTTCTCTTCTTTCCTTTGCTTCCTTCACGGTGGTGGTTGTGGATGGTGGTGGCTTGTTTCCTCGGTTTGGCATCCTTTTCGTCCATTTGCATGTATGACACATGTATAGTGGGTGAAATGCTTCGTCTTGGATATGACAGCGATCTTCTGTTGGCTCTCTTAGGCGTGGTATCTATCGGCTGAGCGCCAGGGTCTTTTACTCGGTCGGTCAGGTTGGTGATTTTTTGGCTGTCCTGGCTTTCTTGACTCAGCTGGCGTTCGGGATCATTACGCGACAGGCGCGGTACCGGGCTCTCATCCCCCGTGGGGGAGCCACAGGTGGCACAGCACGTACGAGAAGGCCGTGTATCTCCCGGTACCGGACGCGTCGTGATAGCGACACTCGATGAGCCGTACTGGTCGCCTTGTTCGGGATATAGATCGGGCGAACGGATGCAGTCATCGGTAGGGGAGACGAGGTCCATGTTGTCGCCGCCAGTGTCCGGCGACGATTGCTGCGGTGGGCTGGCAGGGCTCTCCAATACTGCGGGAGACCCCTCGCGGCCATCCGCAAAAAGTTCCAACCGCGGAAGCGCTATTCCAGAAGGAGAGTAGCCACCCAGGATGGAGGTGTTGTCTCCCGTGATGCTCAGTGAAGACTGGAGCGGAGCGCTGGGTTCGAGCAGGTCCTTGCTGAGCCGCGATGACGTGCTCTGGCGGTGCTTGAGCGAACTAGACATGGTGACGCGCGCGCACGTCTGCAGGCTGGTTCGCGATGGCCGAATACGAGCTAGGCGTATGCTCCATCGTTCTTCCTTAGCCTTTGGGCTAGGGAATTCATTTGTAGAAGTGTTTGCCATTTGGAATTGCCTTCAACGATTTGCTTTTACAGGTTTCTTTTATTTTCCTTACTTTTTTAATATTATCATTTCGGTTGGGCATTTTTATTTATTTATTTATTTTTATTTTATATATTTTTTATATACATATTTTTTTAAATTTTTTTTCCCCTTACTGATTAATCCAGATTGGATTTTCTGGTGTGAGTAGTTGTAGCGGGCGTTTGTGCGGTCCTTCGTCTCTTGCATATTGTGCAAGAGAGCGAATGAGATGATTTTCGCTCTCTTGTGTTTTCCTGTAGAATTTTGTGGCCAGCTGTTCGAATATTTCCCGTAGCCTTGGAATTTGCGTAATGATATGTAGGTCTTCTGTTGGGAATCGGTGCGGTAGGTGCATTGCTCGTTTGAGTGCCCGGTTCTGTAACTTATGGAGGCGCTCGATGTGGGTTGGGGCTGCGTACGCCCACGCAGGGCAGGCATATTCCATTATGGGCCGCACCAGCGCTTTGTATATCTGCAGCCCGCACCTTGGTGGTAGTGTGCCATTTGTGTTGAGTACTGGATAAAGCGCGCCCAGTCGCTGGTTTACTTTGTCCCTTATTTCCCCCACTTGTGATTTCCTCGTGAGCTTGGTGTCCAGGGTGACTCCAATGCATTTTGCCCTGCTGACCAATGGGATTCTTTCCCCAAACAGTTTGAGCACTGGTTGGGGAGGGTGGCGCTTCCGGTTGAGCATAATAGCTTGGCTTTTGGCGGCATTGATTTTAATTCGCCATTTGGTGGCCCATTCCTGAATTGCGTGTAGTGCAGCTCTTAGGCGCCGACCAACCAGGATGGGGAATCTGGACGTCGCGAAGACCGTCGTGTCATCGGCGTAGAGCGCCATTTTGGCTGCGTCCGGTAGCGGAATGTCCGTCGTGAATAGTGTGTATAGGACTGGGCCCAGCACACTACCCTGTGGGACTCCCGCGCGAATGTGTCGTCTTGAGGAGAGGTTGTTGCCGATTTTTACTCTGTAGGTCCGCCCCTGGAGGTAACTCCTTATGAGCTTCAGGAAGGGTACTAGGCCACGGCAACAATCTCCTAGGTTACATTGTCCCTAGAGTGCAGGGAAGTTTTTGCGCTTAGCGCATCTCCTTCCAAGTCATGAAAGGTTGTCATCAGTGTAGGGCATTGTTCGACTTGCCAGGTCATATTTGTTTGCATAAGTTCAATTTGGAGTTGCATCATTTACCAGTTTTACTGGCCATCTTGTGTTTATATTGTATTGGGCGTGGTTACCCAGTTGTTTTATTAGTGGGTTATCGTGATTGGGGCACTGCATGTATAACTTCTTTGCAGTGGTTCGAAAGCATTCGAGCAAGGTTGGAAGTCCGCTGATTCTATGTAGTTCAGTTGTCGGGGTGTCCCTTGGCAGATTATATGCAAACCGTATGGCACGGTTTTGAACTCGTGAAGTAGTTTTATATTTGAGGTAGCGGCGTTGCCCCAAACAGGTGATGCGTATTCGAGAATTGGTCTAATTGTTGCAGTGTATAGGGTAACTGCGGTGTTTGGATGTAGAGGTGATTTTGGATTTAACACCGGATAAAGCTGCCTCATCCTGTTCATGGCTTTGGTCCGAGTGTTTTTTATGTGGGTTTTCCATGTTAGCCGTTTGTCAATCGTGACTCCTAGGTAGAGACCCGTGGGTGACCATTTGATACCTTCGCCGAAGAGTTTCACTGATTGAAGAGGAGGTACGGATCTTCTGGTCACCATGACTGCTTGGCTCTTTGCCGCATTAAAAGCCAAGCGCCATTTCATTGCCCGCTTCTCTATATTGTTGCAGTCTCTTTGCAGTTTTGTGACGACATGGGCTGCCCTGATGCTCTTCGTGAAGAGGGAGGTGTCGTCAGCATATAAACCGGTTTCAATTTGGTCGGTTCTTGGAATATCGGCCGTGTATAAGTTATATAACACAGGTCCAATGACGGAGCCTTGTGGTACCCCGGCTTTTATATTCGTGACTGTGGAGATGGCGTCTTCAATGGTGACGCGAAAGGTTCGGTTAGCCAGGTAGTTGCGAATCAGGCGTACGTGTGGTAGCGGGACCCCTTGTACGAGCAATTTGTAAAGGAGGCCCTCGTGCCAAACAGAATCAAAGGCACGGGATACATCTAGAAATACTGCACCAAAAAACTCCCGTTTCTCAAAGGCGCTCATAGCATGTTCTACAAGGAGAAGAAGTTGTTGTGGGGTAGAATGTTTTTGTCGGAAACCGAACTGTTCGTTGGGTAACAGTCGTTCTTCATCAATGTGTCGCTGGAACCTCTTGAGGTTGATCCTCTCGAAGACTTTTGATGTGGTAGGTAGGAGGCTAATAGGCCTGTAGGATTTTGGGGAGCGTTTATCTTTGCCAGGTTTTGGGACTGGAACTATTTCGGCATGTTTCCAAATTTTTGGGTATTCGCTGGTTGCTAAAATTTTGTTGACGACTGCTGTGAGGTATTGTATTGCGGCTGGTGGTAGATGTCTCAGTAGAGGACCTCCAATGTTATCGTGACCGCTGGCTTTGTGCAGGGCGACATGGCTTAGCATGTCGGCGACTTCCTCAACACTGGTTTCTTCAATGGCTCCTTCATCTGGAGTGTCTGTGTTTAGGAATGCGTCGAGTCTTTGCTTCACAAGGTTGATATGTGCATCGTCACAGTGTTCGTCTACTGGCTGGAAGTTGGCCTCGAAGGTGTCAGCGATAGCGTCTGCCTTGGCTGCCGGTTCGGTAACAGTTTTGTTAACAACGATCAGAGGTGGCATTTTGTGTCTTTGTCGAAGGATGCGTTTAGCGGAGTGCCAGATAGACCCGTCCTCTGCAGTGAGTGTCGCTACTAGGCCTTCCCATTCACGTGTTCGGTGTTTTTGAATATCAGCTTTAATTTCTCTCTGAAGTCGGTTGATGGTGCGTTTGGTGGTCGGATCTCTCGTTATATGCCATCCCCTTGTCAGCTGATTTTTGAGGGTGATGGTCTGTCGGATGTCTGGGGGTAGTTGTCTTGATTTATACGGCTGATGTTTTACCGGCTGTGTTGCTTGGTCTGCTGCAGCATTGACTAACTCAGTGAACACAGTCATAGTGGCACAGGCTCCGATTTCGTCAGGGGACTGTGCATTGTTGAGCTGTTCAGCAAGGAGGGTCTGGTAGAGGTTCCAATTGATGTTCTTCGTGTTTCTGGTGGGTTTACTCTTCGTGGGGGAAGCTTCGATTGCCATATAGAAAAGGACAGGTAAGTGGTCCGACGATAAGGCTGTTTTAGTGGTGACGGCAATATAGTGTTGCAGGCCTTTCGTGATTGCTATGTCTAATACATCTGGGGGGGATCTACCTTTATAGAAGGTGGGCTCAGTTGGTCCCCAAGTCACGGCGTCGTGTTGTTCGATGACTCGAAGTAGCTGTCGGCCGTGCGTGTTGGGCAATCTTGAGTTCCAGACTGTGTTTTTGGCACTGAAGTCACCAGCAATCAAGATATTTCCGGGAAGGCGAAGGAGTTGTGCTATCTATCCTTCGTCCACTGGGCCATGAGGAGGTCGGTAAGCGGAGACGAGTAGTATTTTACCCTTTGAGGTTGCGATGGAGACGCCAGTTGCTTCTACTGTGGCAAGCTGAGGTAGGATGACTTGATGGTGTTTGATAGTGCGTCTGATGAAGATGGCTGTGCAACCGCTGGCAGTCAGTCTGTCATTGCGATAAGTGACGTAATTTGGAACTGAGGTTTTTATCCCTGGTTTGAGATGTGTCTCGTTGACGAGGCTGATGTCGATCTGCTCGTCTCTCATGAATTCCCTGAACTCACCAATCTGCCTCCAAAGGCCGTTGGCATTCCAGGAGCAGATTGTTAAGTCGTTAATTCTGGTCCCCATGTTGGTTTCTGTGAGTGCTATTGCAAGTGGTTTGCACCACTGTCTGGACTGCGGCAGCAATCTGTCGCGGGAAGTCTACGATCATAGCTTGCATAGTGTTCATAGTTTGAAGCATTGATTGCATCATGTTAAGTAGCAGTAACGGGTCAATCTGCTGGTGTTGTGGTTGTGCCTGCAGCTGCTGCGATGTCCCGGCTTCGTTGACATGGCTGTTGGGTTGTGCTGATATATTGGGAGCCTCTGTTACATCAGTGTGACGGTTTTGGGTTGCTTCACGGTCAGAAGTCTAGGCCCGCAACGTTGTTTCCTATCCATGCTGTAGGCATTTGCAGAGTCGACCAATAGGAATGCAGGCTCAGCTCAGCTAGTAAACAACGCAGTAGCAGTCTCGTGAGTGTGGTATTTTGTGTGTGTGTGTGTGTGAGTGTGTCATTGCCTCAATGGCTGTGTATGAAGCCCCACTACCTTCGGTAGCTTTACTTCTAGGATTCAGGATGGTTTTGTTTTTGGGACACTTTTTATTTGTTCACTTTCAGGGGAAAACCAGGGATTTGATCATCAGAGATGATCTTAGTGGTGAAAAACCGCTGCATTGTTTATGTGCTTCTTTGTCTGTTTTGTGGCTGGTGTAATTTTTAATTTATTTATTGTGGTTGGTAGAGTATGCTCAGGGGCACTTTGTATTTGTGCCATTGCATATGCATGACTGTACCGATATTTTCAGTTCTTTCATTCCTGTTTTCATTTAATTTCCTGATGAATGCTTCTCTTATGGTAAAGATTTCAGTATTGATTAGTGGAATGTCAGTTTGGTTGTGCAGTGCTTCTATAGGTGTGTACATTGGCGCATTGAGCATCATTCGGAGGCATCGGTTTTGGAGTCTTTGGATGTGTTGAATGTTGGTGTGGCTTGCCATCGCCCATATCTGGCAACCATAGAGGATGAATGGTCGAATGATAGACTTATAGAGTCTTATTTTAGTTGTGGTCTGGAGGTTATTGCTGCGTAGCACTGGTGCTAAGTTCATTGCTACTGCTAAGCCCTTTGTTCTTCTGTCCATGATGTGTTGGCGGAACAGTAGTTTGCTATCTAGAGTTATCCCTAGATATCGATGCTCTTTGGTCCATGCGATGTTTTGTCCCATGATTTTTTGGGTTTCATTTATTTGTGGTCTTCTTTTGGTGAAGTATATATAGGCACATTTGTTGGGGTTTATTTTCACTTTGTTTTTCCTGCACCAATTGCAAAAAACCCATTATTAGGGAATTGTGTGATAAGTGATAAAAGGGAAGGTGGTAGTTTCAGGCCAAAATAAAACAAAAACAAAAAAATATTTAAATAAGGACGTTTAAATAAAACGAAAGACTTTCCTTTCATGGAATTGCATAATACAATTTGTTTATACATACTAAAATACAACAATTTTTGATTTCTATATTTGTAAGATCATACACTTTACTGTTTGTTTTTTAGAATAAATTTGACATTTGTTTATGCTTATGTATAATACTCTTTTCAATGTATCTTTTGTAATTTGTATTTGTATCCCATTTATGTTTTATGTGTGGATAATTTTTTTGATATTTTGTGATTATTTATGCTACACATGTTAATATTTTGTGACAATTTGATATTTCATATTTTGCTTTTTGGTAATAATTCATTTGACAATTTATACATTTTCATCGATATGATTCTTTGAGAATGAATGAGATTTTTAGAATTTCTGTAATAATTTTGAATGAGAAGTTTAAGAACTTGATATTGTTAAAATAATAGTTTCGTTTGAGAATGAATGGTGGAGAGAAAGAACCGAACTGTCATGCGATAGTTCATTTTTGTGGGATAGTTCATTTCATTTGGGAATTTATTTTTTCTTTTTCTATTTTCAAAATGTTCAGTTAGTTTTCTCTTCAAGAAAATAACTTCAATCTTCCGGGGGCATGTAAGCACCTTAGAATTTTGGCAAATTCTAGTTTTGCTTAGGCTGGACTTTGAAATTTCGAGAAGAAGTAGTTTTCAACTTAAAGGAATTTTCCTGTAATCTTTCCCATAGTGACGATTCACCATAAAAATCATTTTAAAGTGTATTTATCATATCGCTAAACGTTTATTTTAAGAGATATTTTGGTTTGTCCATGTTTTGAAACACGCGATCAGAATAGTGAAATTCTAAGATTTGTAATATCTTTAAATCGAGTAAAGCGATAGCTGAACTTTTATCACCAGCTATAGTCAGCATAGTTTCCGATATTTTTGCAGTAAAATTAAATAATTTGGCAATGTTTAATTAGCGATTTTAATTAAGAGAAAAAATAAACTTTTTAATTAAAAGGAATATTAATTTCAAATTTATATCAGTAGACAGCCGTAATTAAGACGATTCTGAATATATAATGGTTTTAGTAAAAAAAATTAGCATTTGTCTGGTAAGTACGTTTTTGAAGATAGATTGTCGCTGTAAAAATTCAGATGGTTGGGTTAATCCCCTACTTCAGAGCTTTGTATCACTACGCGGAATTAAATAAAACTTTAAAACTAATCACTCTAAATTTTACACTAAACTGCCGTTGGACTTCTAGTAGATAAGTCCAGATACTGTCAAAGTTTGAACAATTTTAATAATCTGGATCGTCTAATAAAATACACACACTTTGTTCTCGCGGAAGCGAAAAGATGTGGTACAGCTGCTTACGTCATTGGTTTGGCCACTTGCTATATAAACTCGTGCTTACATGTGTCCGGGTCTTTCGTTTGATTTCGTCTTGTCTGTATCCTGGGAGCATTATGTGAGTGAGCTTGCGTCAGTTTGCGTCGGAGCGTGAAGTTGGCGCCATTGAGTCAGCCATGTTGGTATTTTGGTGATATACTGCGAGTATAATGTCGAGTTAGAACTTTGAAATTCTGAAAAGGGGTTGGTTCGGTAAAATTTCTCTCCACAATCTGCAATATTTTGGAAAAGAGTTTTCGATTTGCCTACTCAACTGTGAAATGCGTTTTAGTAAATGTGACTTTGAAAATAAAACTTTAAATTTTTCTGAAAGTGAACTTTTGTGATTTAGTAGCTATCTTGGAACCTTTTCTAGATTTGTGGTTTAGAAACAGATCTACTGGTGATCTTCAAGCATTTAAGTTGAGTTTCTGTTAGGCTACATGGTCAAATTCAAATTATTTTATGAAAATTGCACAGAACTGTGGGGTAGTAGCAGTTGAGGAGGCAGCTGTTGAAAATTCTAGTAAGTAGAACCATGCCCTTTTTGGGTAGGTTTTTAAGGTGTAGATTTCTAATTTTGTCATGCCCTGGGGTTTTGTTCGGCGCCAGTTTCTTTATAATGTTCCGGACTTCCCCTGGGGATGTGAGTTCTGGTTGGTCGGCGGTTGGTTGGTTCAGTATGTCTGCTGCTTGTTGCTCGGTCTCCTCAGCTTCTAGTATTTCAGTCTCTGTGAACTGGTATTCCGCTGTTGCGTGTTGGGCAGCAAAGTGTTCGGCCAGTAGCTCTGCTTTTGCAACTGGCAGGAAGCAGGGTCCAGCGGGGCCATTTATTGCAATGTTGGCCTGGCGTGGTTCTTTCAGGACTCTGATTAGTTGCCAGGCCTCTCGGTTTTGTAGCATGAGGTTAGACATTTTGTCTTCCCATTGTTCTGTTCTGCGTTCCTGTAGTCGTGCCTGTAGTTGTTGTGCGTAATGGTGGTATTGTCTTCTCTCTCTGGGGTCGCGGTACCGCTGCCAGAGCTTTCGGTAGCGGTTTCTTAAGTAACGTAGGTCCTCTAGAATGGCTGGTAGTTCTTCGTGGTGCTCGTGTTCGTGTTCTATTATGGTTGTTGTGGAGGCTCTTCTGTCCGCTTCAGTGACCGCCTTGTCGAAGTGTTTAATTGCTGCTTCTATTCGCTCTGTGGTTGAAACGTTGAAGGTGGGTTTGATTTTGTTATGTACAATTCTATTGAAGTAGTCCCAGTCCACTTTTTTTATTTTTCTTCGTTGTGTATGTGGTTGGAGACATCTCTGAATTTTGAGCAGTACAGGGAGGTGATCTGATGTGAGGTCGTTCTTTGTGGTTAGTTCTATGTTCCCTGTTATGTTCTTGGCAAGCGTGATGTCTAGCACGTTTGGTCTCTGCCGGGCGTTGAAGGGGATGTGGGTTGGTTCGTTCGGTCCTTTGACTTCCACATTTCTCGCTTCACACAGTTAGAACAGCCGAGTGCCTTCTTGCGTTGTCTGTGCGGGAGTTCCAGCAGAAGTGCTTTGCGTTTAGGTCTCCCCCGATTATGACCTTGTTGCCTGTTGAAAGTAGTTCGTCAAGATCGTGTTCGTGCATGTTCCTATTTGGTGTGAGGTAGGCACTGATGAGGACTATGTGCCCTTCCTTTGAGTGTATGCGCACTGCCGTAGCTTTTATATCGGCCGGTGGGGGTACCATCATTGGAGCGTGTGACAGATTTTTTGGGATGACGATGGCTGTACCTCCGCCTCTTTAGTCCTACCCTGTCTGTCCGGTACACTTGGAAGCCTGACAATCGGAGTTTGTCAGTGGGTTGGAGAGAAGTTTCTGTTATTAGAGCAATGTCTACCATTTCCTTCTTTAGGAAGACCGGGAGTTCATTTCGTTTGTTTGCGTTCCATATCGCTATTGTCATGTCTTTTTGGTGCGATGTCTGCGCCATTATTTCATTAGAGCCATGACACCTTTAAGTAAGACTAGGAATTTCCTCCAGCCTCGTGCTTTCTTCACCTTTTTCATTGTTGTTTTGATTGTTTTAAAGAATTTTTCCATTTCATTTCCGAAAAGGCTGGAAAGGTCGTCAGGGTCATCTTCCTGTTCCTCCTCCTTTTTCCTTTTCTTTTGTTGTGTCTTGTGGTTTGTTTTCTGTTCGTCCCCTGACAGGGCATCAGCGTACGTGCGGGGATGTTGGTGTCCTTTCGTTGTTTCTGTTTTTCTTTGGTCGTTTGTCCTTGTGTTTTCTTTTTCCTTTTTGTTTCTGGTTTCTTTGCTGTCTCTTTCTGTTGTTGATTTGTTGTCATTTTTCTTTTCTTCTTGCTTGTTTGTTCTGGGTGGCCGTAGCAGTTTCTGATATTCGGGACAACCGCGCCATGATGCTGCGTGTTCACCAAGGCAGTTGGCGCATTTTGCTTTTTTAGTCCCCGGCAGGGGGGCAGTCTTTGTTCAGGTGTCCTTCTGCGCATTTTACGCAACGGGTTGGTAGTTGGCAGTAGTTGGTGGTATGCCCATGTCTTTGGTATTTTGTGCATTGGGGTGGTCCATTTTGTGATCGATAGCGTAAAATTTGTACCCTCGTGTACAGAATCGCTAGCTCGTTGTATATTCTGTCGGAAGACTGGCCACTTTCATCTTGTAAGTTATTGATGTTATAGCATTTATTCTGATTCCTTACTGTTGCAATGTTGTTACTCCCTAGGATTTTCCATGGCCAGAAACATTTAATTTTTACCAGATAGTGATCAGATCCACACTAGGCTCCTCTGTATGATCGTACATCACTTGCCTTACAGGTGCTTGTTTGTCTTATGATAATGTAATCTATTATAGATCGAAGTTCTCTAGTATTCTGTTGCCAGGTATATTAGTAAATTTTTTTTGTTTAAAAAATGTATTTGTAATTTTTAAATCAAATTGTTCACATAATTCAATTAATCGTTCTCCATTATCATTACATTCTGCTTCTTCGTGTTTTCCCACTATCTTGCAAGATTCTCTTGTTCCTACTCTTCCATTCATATCCCCCATCACAATCAATTCTTTCCTTCCTGGGATTTTTTCTATGGTTTCTCGAAGAGTAGTCCAGAATTTATCTTTCTCACGGTCTATTGCATCATTTGTGGGGGCATACACCCCAATAATCACAATCTCCGTGGCAAACAGTGTCATTTCAACTACCATAATACTGATAAATTCCCAATTTGTGATCCTTTTTTTCCATTTTTTCTGTATCATGATGGAAACTCCTGCTTTAGCCCTTGCATCTTTGGGTACTCCTCTCCAAATGTGTACATAGTTACCAAGTTCTTCCTCTCCTCGACCTTCTCCCTTAGTTTCAGAGAATACAGTAACATCCATCTTGAATGCGTCAAGCTCTGTGGGCAATACATTCACTTTCGTAGAAATACCTTGTACATTCCAGCATCCAAAGCAATTTTCCTTTTTCCATCGCCGTTCCGTCGTCCAGTGATCCAATTTTTCCGAGGCATATTGTTCAGTTTTTTAGCATTTCGTATTTTTGATATGAGTGGGGAGCTGACCCACTGCAAAACCCGCAACCTGGAGGACCAGGTATTTTTTTCCAAGGTTTTTTTCCTTTAGCTAGTTTTGGTCCACCCCGGGTATTTTATTCCCCGGTACCCACCATATCTGGCGGGCATTCCCCTATCTGCCACCTGGGGAGGCGCCCTATGGGAGACTAGCAACTCCACACGCGATGTTATAAATAACATTATTAATAAGAGCATTAGATTAAGCTCATTTAAATTTTATTTTTCTGTCTGATACCACCAGACTTATATACACAAACTGCTTTCGTACTTCACACCTGACTGGGTTGCCGAACCAAGGTACGTTTGGGGCCCGTTATTCCAACGCGCTTGTGTTCATTAACAGCGGAAATCCCAAACAGTCAGGCGGCATTGTGAGCAGAAAGAGGTATTGCGCCTGTCGGCGACATCAAACGTTTCTGGTATTTTCTAAGAAGCCGCAAACCGACTGGAACAAACGGAAAGCGATATCGTGGTCGATTTGAGAGTAGATCGACAATCGCGGTATTCATCAAATATGTCCTGTTTAAAAGCCCATTTAGACAACCCGATCTGGTCTCCCTAAATCGTGGCCACGCCCCTTAGGCCCTGAAAACGGGTCGTCTAAAGTGAGCTCCTGGTCACGTTTCTGCCGCGAGACCAGGCAGGGAGGTCGGGTGGAAATTCAATCCGATTTAGGGCAAAAGGGTGGAAGTAAGTCGAGCCCCCACCACTTTGCCCTTAAAACTGGCCGTGTAAAGCCTCGCCCGGTTGTGCCCACACTGTCTATTATTTTGAGATGGTTTCATCCAATTATAAAGAAAAATAAGTATTGATAGAGTTGCTGGAGGTGTAAAAGACCCACAAATTTTTATGGGATACCTCACAAAGAGTTGCAAACTTATTTTAAAAAAAAGTATATTTGTCTTTTGAAGAGGAAAATAAAAAATACAGTTATTTATTGCCTTAAATACGTATATTTTCGGGCTTACTGGACTGGCTTTTAATTGTTGGTTTCATTTCAGTGTTATAGTTGGAGCCACATTCTACATCTAGTATAACAAAAAAAGAAACACTTATTTTTAAATTTATGGAAGCTCTGTTTCTCCTTTCCCACCAACTTGCATTTATTTCGATTCATCATAAGCACTAACATGTTTTTTTGAAATTAATTGAATTGTATAGTTTACTAAAAATAAATTGTTTCCGCATACTTTATTGTTCCGTTCAGAAATAACGGCGAGCGGACACGAGTCGACTGAAGTACAACAATATGAATGGTCACCTTTATTGCCGGGACTTCGAAGATCAAAAGATGCTAGCGAACAAAAAATCGCTGCCCAATAGGCACTTTTTCTTGCAGGAGGTTGTGAAACTAGCAGACATGTGTTGTATACTTTATGCGAAATAAAGTATTTTCGCATACTTTATTCGCAGCAAAGAGTATAAGAGCCAAAAATGAAATATGATACTTTATAATACAGTATGGTTGGCAACCCTAACTTCACAGGAACATCATAACAATGAGGCATTTCAAGTATCATCCGCTGGAAATTCCGGACGTCTTCATCATCCAACACATCTAAGTGACCGCCTGTCGTAGGTACGTTGCGAAGGGGATGGGTTGTAGTTGGTGTAAGAAGTGGTTTCACTGGGCATGTGGGGAAGAGGAAACAGGGGAAATAAATCAAGCTCTCCCAATGTTTTGTTCACTTTGTCTTAGGGACGATAGGATTTGGGAGATGGGCGAAACGATTAGGAAGTTGCGTGAGAGGATCAGGGTTCTTGAGGCTCGTCCTGTGGAGTCTCATACTGTGCAGACGTGGCCTGTGGTGGCCTCGCCTGTGGAGGTTCAGCCTGTCGGGGCTCAGCCTGTGGAGGCTCAACCTGTGGAAGTCCAGCCTGTGGAGGCTCAGACTGCACAGGCACAGCCTGTGGGGGCTGAGCTTGTCGAGTCTCAAGCTGTAGAGGCAGAAAGTAGAGATAGTGGGTTGATGAGGCTGGGTGGGAGCTGGTAACAGGTCGTAGGAGAAACATGGTTAACAGGATGAACAAGCCAGACACTTCAGTAATTATGGGAAAAAATAGGTTTGACCTGTTGCCAGAGTCAGGAGGAGAAGAGCCTCATGTAGCTGTAGGAGTAGGTAAGATGCAGCAGACCTTTAGGAATAAGGGCGTGCGGGCAAGAATAGGAAAAAAAAGGGTTCTGCTGCTAGGTAGTAGCCATGGGAGTGGTGTAGTCCCTCTTCTGCAGGATCAGTTAGGTACAGGATACCAGGTCACAAGTTTTTTCAAACCTAGTGCAACATTAGGCCATTTAATAGAGGATATAGGATCCCTTTGTAGGAATTTCACTAAGGATGATAGAGTAGTGATAGTGGGAGGTGCGGGAAATAGTATTGATAGAAACGCGAGTTATAGTATAGAGAGTGATCTGAGGAAGGTGGTGAAGGAGGCACAGTATACCAGGGTGGAGCTCATGCAGGTCCTAAGTCGCCATGACCGGCCACAATTGAACTATGCTGTGAGGCGGGTTAATGTGGAAACGGAAGTGCTACTTGGGAAAGGAATTAGTTCTGTGTTGGGGTTGTGCCTCTGAACACCATTGGTAGGTGGGGTTTCACTAGGCATGGCCTACACCTAAATAGAAGGGGGAAGGGAGTACTTTCTGAGTTGTTAGCTAAAGCAGTGAGGGAGCCCATTTCCAGTGATGATGGGGTCAGGACTGTGCCTTTTTTTAGGTTAGGGGCTGCTGGTGAAGGGACAAAAATAGATTATCAAAGTGATACTAATTGCAGATTCACGATGGGGGAAGTCACAGATGTTAAAGAATTAGAAGAAGTGGCTGAAACAATAACTGTCTGTGGTAAAAGTGGGAAAAAGGAGATAAATTCTGAAAATGTAAAGCCAGTAGTAAGGGTGTTAATGGTAAACTGTAGAAGTTTAATGAACAAAGTAATCGAATTTGTAAACTTAATAGAGATACACGAACCACAAGTAATAATTGGGGTAGAGAGTTGGTTAAAAGAAGAAGTACTAGACAGTGAGGTTTTTCCTGATGGTTACAGAGTGTACCGCAGAGATAGAGGAGCAATTTGTGGAGGAGTTTTCATACTACTTAACAAAAACTACCACAGTTCACTGGCGTTCATAGATCAAGACCATGAGTTACTTGGGGTAGATTTCTGGTGTAATAAAAAAGAAAAATTCAGAGTGTTGGCTGTTAACCGCAGTGGAAGAATGACAGAAGAAGATGAGGCTCTTGGGGAGAAATTAAATTCATACTCAGATTTCAGAGGTGAGAATAGAATGATCATCATCGGTGGGGATTTAAATTTACCAGGAGTAAACTGGGAAGGAAATAAGAAAAATAACACAAGGGAACAAAGATTTGCAAATATCTTAATAAGGGAAGGAGGACTTACACAAGTGGTTGAGCAAAACACTAGGGGACAAAATATTTTGGATATATTTCTAATTAAGCCCGATGAAAACCTTTTGAGATATCAAGTAACTGAAGGAATAAGTGATCATGAAGCAGTTCTGATGGATATTAGAGGATTCATAAACCAGCAGTCAAAATTGAAGGGGGAAATAAGTACAATTATAAAAAGGCACAGGTTTCGAATTTGAAGAGATATTTCAGAGAATAATTCAGCAAATGGAAGGCACAAGTACAGTAGAGTCAAGGTGGGAAGAGTTCAAAGAGATACTAAGAAAAGGGGAAAGAAAATTTATTCCAAAACAGATAATAAAGAGAAGTAGAGAACCTATGTACTATAATAGGAAAGTGAGGATGTTAAATAGGTTAGTAAGAAGAGAACATAACAGAATTAAGAGACTGCAGGGTAGTAGGAAATATTTAAAACAACTAAACAAGGACTTAATAATAGCAAAAAAGTGGCTAAAGATGGGTTTATGAAGAGTATTGTCAGTGCAGGAGGACCATTGACTGATGCATCTAGAAATTTCTATGGCTATATCAGGAAACTGAGGGGAAGGGAGGGTGTAGAGACACTTATAGATATGGATGGAGAAGAAGTTACTGACGATTTGAAAAATTCAGAGATTTTAAGTAACTGGTTCAGTGAAAGCATTACGGACAATGAATTAGAAACAGGAGGGTCTAATTCGGAGAACGAGCTTAACAACACAATTAGAAATGACGATAGTAGAAAATTTATATTCATCCTGAGGAAATCATGAATTAAATAAGAAAGCTGAAAAAAACATAAAGGAGCTGGTGATGATAATATTACTACAGATATCTTAAAGATAGCCGGATGTGACATTGTACCTTATCTTGAAATATTATATAAATTGAGTAGTACCGATACATATAGGAGGGGTGAGAAATAGAGTTGAGAATTACAGGCCAATCAGTTTGACATCAGTGGTAGGTAAATTAATTGAAAGATTAATATGCAACCACACCTGAAATATATGTGACGAACGTAAGTGGTTTTCAAGCCGGCAACATGGGTTCAGGCAAGGATATTCATGCGAATCTCAGTTGGTGGGATATATGCAAGATATTTCAGATGAGATGGACAAGGGAGACCAAATTGATAGTGTAGCACTAGATCTGTCAAAGGCGTTTGACAGAGTAAGCCATAAAATGGTAGTAAATAAGGTAAAAACCATTGGAGTGGATCAGAAAGTGATTTGCTGGGTAGAAGAATTTTTAAAATGTAGAAAACAGAAAGTTAGGGTAGGAGAAGTAGAAGTAAAACGGGTGTGTCACAGGGTAGCGTATTGGGACAATTGCTATTCATTATTCTAATGAATAATTGTGTTGATTGTTTACTATCTGAAATTAGATTATTTGCAGATGACATAATGTTGTATAAAAGAATCAAAACGATAGAGGATTGTAAACAGTTGGAGGGTGATCTGGACAGGATATCTAGTTGGGTTGATAAACATGGGATGAAGATAAATGCAAAGAAGAGTCAGCTTATTTGATACACAAATAAAAAACAAAAGGTTAATTACGAATATAAGGTGGGGAAAGAATTGCTTGCTGAAGACTTGAAATGTAAATATCTTGTAATTACTTTTGATAACAAGCTTAACTGTGCTGGACACATTGGTTCTGCACTTGTTGGAGAGAGTGATGAGGGGATGTACGGGAGAAGTAAAGGAATTGGGTTACAAAACTTTGGTGAGACCATTGCTCGAATATGGTAGTGTAGTATTGGACCCTCATTTTACGTATCAAATACAGGAGTTGGAGAGGGTGCAAAGTAGGGCTGCTAGATTTGTTTCTGGAAATTATCGCAGAATGCAATCAGTGACGGATATGATAAAGGAGCTGAAATGGGATTCATTACAAGACAGGAGGAAAATGAGGAGGGTCATGGGAGTGTATAGGGCATATACTGGCGATGAGGCATGGAAAGATATTGCAGTAGGTATGAAAAGTAGTGCACGGAAGGGAGAAGATGACCATGACCACAAGCTGGCACCCGATTTCAGGCACAAGGGTGTGGGAAGATTCTCTTTTTTAGGTATGGGTGTCAGGGATTGGAATGAGTTACCAAGAGAAATGATGAATAATTTACCGAAAACTTTGAAAGAATGATAAAATTTATAGAGGGCAAATGTAGGTGGGTGCAGAATAGGGGGAAGATGGGTGTGTAGAGAAATTGCCACCGGAGCCTGTGCTCCATTGCAATTAAATTAAATTAAATATGTCTTTGTAGATTTAATTGCTTGGCACAAGACTTTTTCTTTTTTCTAGTCTTCTCGCAGGATGTCAAACAGTCAGGGTTACACCAAGAATTTGTGGTTTTGTTAAACATGGGGCCATACATATTTAATTTAGATATTAGAACATTAACAAAATTTGTAACGAACAAATTTAATTGCTAATAAAGGGAACGTACAAATTTCAGAGCTAGACGAATTTACGCGTGGTGGTAAGCCGCTAGTACGGTAGTACCAAATCGGGCCGGCCGACGGGTCGTCTAAATGCAACATACTTTCGACGGGAGGAAAGTGAAATCGGGAACGGGAACGGGACAGGGTGATCGGGAACGTGTTGTCTGAAGGGGCCTAATGGGAGAATAGGATCAACAATGAAGGTGCTCTCGACACTAGGACTATTGTGAATTCAGCTTGTTAACATTCTAAATTTGTAGATTATTTATTTTGCAAGGAAGCTTGGGGCACCCCGCGACTGCGGTTCTTGCGGTAGCCTTAAACCGGCCCTGACCTAATATTGTTGAGTTTAGGTTGAATGGCAGCCTGAACCAAAATGACCACTAATATTCCATGATGCTTAGTAGATTTTGAATAAAGAAAACAGCTGCCACGCCAAATTCTAACCATAAAAACGTCGCAGGCGGCTCAAGATGTCTATTAGCGCTTAGTCAGTGATGTGCTTAATCGTATGTTTCGGCGCGAATTACAACTTTGTTACATATTTTACGGCTTTCGGGTACCGTTTTCCTTTCGAGCCGAATTAACAGTTTTGTCTATTGGTCGTACTTTGCACAGTAACCGAAAACTATTCATAGGAACCAATGGAAGTGAAAAAATCTATGTAAGGACAAAAATGTTTATTCGTTTATGCAACATTAACGCAAAACTGAAAATGCAAAAGGTGGCCGCGGCACATAGGAGGAAATCTTGTCAGTTCCTCTCATTGTCCGTTCCAAATACGGAGAAAAAGTAACACAAGAAGGTATGTGAATCTAACCATCGAGTACTTAAAAATTTTCGTTCAATTAATTGCTTTGGTATCCGTAAAATGCGTAGTTTTGAACAGCAGCGTGCTTCGCTCATCTGCTGCTTGCATCCATTGCTTGAGTTTGCTCCTACAGTGACGTCATTTCAACAGCCAATCGCCGCTCGTTTCGCTTCGGGCCCTTCCTTTACTGGGATTACCTTATAGTAGCTAAAGCTATAATAGTCAGAGACTATAGTGGACTGGCGTAGTGCATTTCCATACGTTTTGAAGTCTTGCCAATGTTAATGCGGAACAAACGGTGACAGCAAAGTAAGAACGTGGCAAAGAGGAGTTGTGCTATTCGCTTGAAATTTGTGATACATCGTCCTCAGGTCGTAACTTTCGAGAAAAAGTGTACAGGAAAGTAATATTAAATATACCTTAGTTGTGGTGGCCTCACGAAACTTACGATACGGTCGAGTTTAAACAGTACAAGACCGCCATTTCCAATCATATTGTTCACGCAAATAAAGTACGTATCTGTGCTCTACAATGCTCTACAACCAAGCTCGTATATTGGCCGTCTGATAATTAGGCGAGCAATCAATGAAAACTAAATTCCTCATGTATTGTATTGTAACATAGTCCGCATTTTTGTCATTATGGTCCAAGCGATGTTTGTTGTACATGCCCAACCACTTAGTTGTAAAAAACAAACATGATATAAATAATGCCACTTGTGGCTAAGCCAATAACTTATATATCCTTGGAAGATTTATTGAAGTAACAACAAGTATTAAGAATAAAAATCTTTAAATTGTAGCTTGTTATTATGTTTAAATGCTGTGTATAAACAAAGAAAAATTAATATCGATATTCTGTAAGTAATAAAAGACCTTCACACTAAACAAAAAGACATTTGGTGATCTCACCTCTTGCATGATTTAGATTCTAACAGAAATATTTTAAAGTGTGTTCGGTCGGCCCTCTTACCTTCATCTGTGGTCAGTGATTGGAGCTTTCCTTATTTTCATTGCCTAATGGTAATTTCAATCACAATTATTGTTAAAATAAGAGCAGTATGGTGGCTCAGTGGTTAAGATGTCTGCTGCAGGCCGAAAGATCTCCGATTCGAATTCCGGTCTTGGCTGGGATTTTCAAAAGTTCTTAACCCGACTTTCACCTCTGGCACAGATTATTGTGGGATTTGAACTACGCCAGAACGCTTCCGTGGTTTGAATTGTACGTTAAACTGTAGGTACCCTATGCGCAGTAGGAACATCGGACTAGGCTAAAGTTGTATGAGCAGCGAATCGAAATCTCTGTCACTAGGCGGCTGAACCCATTGGCGATATTCCGTCCAAAAATGCCATATGAATTTATGTTTTACCATTGAAATATGTTTTGTTACCCAAAAAGCTGCGCTGCCCAATAGTGGGCGAGAAGCAATGACCTCAATGACCTCTGGATCGATAATAATTTTACGAAAGTGACAGTACTTTCGAATGAAATAAAAAATAAATTATAGAACACGTATAGTTGCAGTATTTAGCGGAGCAGATAATAGACTGGTATTATGACTCTACCAATAATATTCATCATCAGGTATCAGGCGGCTGCTTACTACGTGTGCTCTTAGAAATTTTCTAGATTCTTCCATCTGATCCCGGGACTCTCCTGCAATTCATTCTATTAATATGCTCATTCCATTTTATCTAATTCTCTTTTATTTTGTCATTTAGAAGTTTTTATTTCTAATTTATAACTTTTTTAGTATATCCTGTTATATTTCTTGAAAATCTCATCGCTGCTCTTTGAATTTTTACTGTGTCTTACATTTTTTTGATACAAATGATATGATGTCGAAAGGCTGAGAAATTACTATCTATTATTCACTCAATGCGGTCACAGCCAAAACTACATGTAGAATTTTGACGGAGATTCGAACAATGCGCATTCCATGGTCCCATGAGTAAAATAAGCTATAAATTATTTTAATGTTAAGATGATTAGTAGGCCTATCCATTTACTTTTTTCTGATTTAATGATTTCTGCATACGAGTAGTGCCATATGTTCGGAGGAATTAAGTCACTTTTTTTCGCTGGTGATTTGTTGACTATGACATTCGCTTTAAGAAAGAAGTCCGTACATAAACAAACCACATGAACGAAGTTGCTGGCAAAGGCTAGTCTACATCGATACTATTATAAACCTGTAAGAAAGCTGCGTGTGGATGATTTGAAATTGTATCACGCAAAAACTATCGCAGCAATTTGGATCGTGTTTTCAAATTTTTAGAGCTGATGGTCCAGATTAAAATCTGTGTAAATAGCTGGTGACTTTATGTATCGATGAGCGGAGCAATAATTTGTAGTAATTTCGAGATGGGACAAGTATGCCACCAGACCATTCTATTTCAGATATTATGCTTAAAGCAATCCTTCTTTCAGATAAATGATCTCACTACTATCTTTTGCATTCTGTTTAACATTTTGACATTGGTTATTCAGTTTTTCAGTTTTCTGGAATGAGGTAAATAAACGGAATACATGAATCAAATGTAATAAACATAACTAATATTTAATTTATTGTAAGCATCCTTGCACTTCCAGATATTTGGGCTAAGGTAACTCTACTAATCTTGTGACTATTATTTTTGGTTGGTTATTTAATTAGTTTTGTGAAAATTAAATTAAAAATTAAATTGTTGTAAATTCAAATAAACGGTATACATTAAATCATCATACTGCATTATGGATTAATTCTTCAGTAAGCGTAACGGAATAGTAATATTTAATTTATGGAAGCTAACTTTGTACTTAATATCGATATAAAAAGAATCCACACCAAATCTGCGGCACCCCGGTTTTCCTGGAATCCTTCGTATCAGCATTTAAAAATATAATTTTTTTGGAAATGATGGTTTTCGCCGTGACAACAGCAGTAATACTAGCAAAGATCTATGTTTGGTGATATAATTTTTCATGGATTAGGATAATACCGTATACAATAATCATCACTTGGTTAGTTATTTAATCGATTTTCTGAATTGTGGTAAATTCATATATACGGAATACAATACAATACATTCATTTTCCATAGATACCAATATAAGAGACTGCCCCTGTGGTCTGAGGAAAGTTCTCAATTTAAAGTTAAACAGTTGCATAGCAAATTAATATATACACCAGAAGATGTACAGTCATGGACAACTATATTTACACAAATTACTGACAGTAATTTTGTAGATACCTTAGGAATATATTCTTCGACAGATTAGAAGGTGTTGTCAATCAAAAATTCTTTTAATTTTTTCCTCAATTTAATTTATCATCTGCTAGATATTTCAGATGTGTTGGGAGCTTATTGAAAATATATATCCCTGAATTTTGGAAGCGTTTTTGAACAAATGACAACGACTTGTAATCCTTGTGAAGATCATTTTTACTTCTAGTGCCATACTTGTGTATTTTACAGAGTATAATCTGTGACTACAAGATATTAGTGTGTGTATATACTCGGTCACCAATGTTTAATCAGCGTGGTGGGTGAGCGGTAACGCTCTGGACTCCCATTCGTGAGGACGTGGGTCTGGGCAACGAGGTTTGGATTTTCCATGGTTTCGCCAAATCACTCCAAGCGAATGCTGGGATGGTTCCTCTAAAAGGCCATGGCCGAATTCCTTCCAGTTTCTTTACTCCCATCATTTCTCGCCTCTAATGCTCTCGACGCACGATGCGTACAGTCATAAAAAAATAATGTTTATATCCTTAACTTGGACAGTTCTCTACATGAAATTCTACTGCTAACCCCACACACAATTCTTATTACTTTACTTTGGGCTCTGAACACTTCGTCTCTATAAGTAGAATTACTCCAGAATATTATTCTATATGACATTAAGGTGTGAATATAAGCAAAATAAACTAGATTCCTCATACGGAAATTGTACAAATTGCAAATATGGCTGCTCCCAGTCGCTTCAGTAAGTCAGAGACATACACCCCCCAATTTAAATTATGATCAATATACAAACCTAGAAATTTCTAACTCTCTACCTCTTGAATGAACTGGCATACAAATTTTATGTCTACATTTGGTGGCGTACTTAATTGCATATACTGAGTTTTATAAAAATTGAATAACAAGTAATTAGCTGTAAACTATTTGTTAATAAGACCAAAGATATAATTTCAAACGTGTTCGGTAGAGAAATCAGGAATATTTTTAATTATTATGCTTGTGTCATCTGCAAATTGGAATTTTTTTGACTTTTTAGATGTAATGTAGTTCATTTATATATATATTGAAAAAAATAGCGACCCCAATATGGAAGCCTGGAGAACTCCACATCGGATAAATTCTCACTCAGAAAACAGTGAACGATAAGATGCAGCATTAAAATGTTCCCGTGACACCTTTTGTTTCCTATTAAAAAGGTAAGAACCAAGCCATTTATTAACAATGCCATCTGTGTCGTAATACTTTAATTTATGTATCAAAATTTCGTGATAAACACAGTCAAATGTCTTAGATAAGTGACAGAAAATTCCCACAGGTATTAATTTATACGCTAATCTACATAATATATTAATTTTTTAATAAGCGTAAAGAAACAGTGAAAATTTAATTTACCGTAAGTAACTGTAAGTAGAAGTGTATTAATATAGATATCATGACAGCTCTATGACAACCGTAGCGTTGCAATTTGATTATAAAATCTTATCTATCACGACAAATCGATAGTAAGGAATATATATTGATATATCGCTTAATTCTCGAGATATCGGATGTCAATAAAATAATTGTTTAAAAAACATAAAAACCTTCTTCAAAAAAGGGCACTAAAAATTTTAAAATAACTTTATACCTTGCTTAGAAGAAAGTAAATCTAAATGGACAATATTTTACATTACTGTTATTGAAATGTTTACATTAATAAGTTATTTTTGGAGTCGGTGCCAGCTGTCAGATCGCGCAGATCGAATTACTGAACTTTATTTGGTGTTCGAGGCGAACCGAGAGTACGAACAAAAATTCCAAATATTTTACAGCATGTCGTGAGGAAGATAGTTTTATTGCGGGAGATGGCTTAGGGAAACAAATTAACCGTATGTTATCTGTGGCTCGGCCTCATTGGTCATCCAGACATATCTCTGGCGCTATAGTGTCAGTTGCTAGGTTGCATCATGCAGTAAACACTTTATAGTTAGTATAATATCGGTGTATCATCTGTATGTTTCAGTTTTGTTGAAAAATGTTTCTAGAATTAATTGTAGGTAAGTAGTAACATGATTTTTTATGTATTATTGTTTTTATGTTTTTGTTTATCTTGTTTTGGCTGGCACCGACTACCAGAAAATAACTTATTAATGTAAACATTTCAATAACAGTAATGTAAAATATTGTCCATTTAGATTTACTTTCTTCTAAGCAAGGTATAAAGTTATTTTAAAATTTTTAGTGCCCTTTTTTGAAGGAGGTTTTTATGTTTTTTAAACAATTATTTTATTTTTAAATTTTCTGTGGTATTATTGTTAATTTGTATTCAAATATGACGCAGAAGTTCTCATTTTGCGATCTTCCTGGTAGCTCATTGGTTTAAAGCGAATGCTTTTTTTTTTTAAAAAAAAATCTGTCTTTACAACAACTTTCAGAGTGGGGTGAATTGAATGCTGTGTTAAGGAATGTCAGTTTACATTTTGGTCCAGGTTGTGTTTCGATCTAATCATAACATCTGTTAAAGCTGCTGCCCGATAATCGAAACATGTAACATCTGGCATTAATATATACCACATACACAAATCTGTCTCTGGAATATATCTGTTCGTTCCGGCATCACACAGAAAATATAGGTATTTGATTCGTTTTCATAACGTAAAAGCTCGGCGTCCAAGATGAAATCTGAAGTACATGTTGAGACATTAGGACACATACAATTTATAAATATTCTGCAATGACTTAAAAATAGCTTAATTGATTTTGATGGTACTTAAAATTGTGGATTTTGTAAAGAACATTGGAAATTATAAATGATGGGAGTAAAGGAGAAGAGGGATTGGGCTTTTGTATATCAAATGTAGACTGTCTTCTCTGATTGATTTAAAGTATACGTTTGTAAATTTCTATTGATATCCTTATAAAATTTTTAGGTGTGTATAAAAAATAATTAAGGGGTGTGGAGGTGAAAAGTAGTTTGGTTTTTGTTAAGGTAGTGTGGACAACATTTTTCTCTTTGTTTTAAAGTATACATGTGCAAAGTTCTGTCGAAACCAGATAAAAACTGTAGCTTTGTGTAAAGAAGATTTACAAAATTAAATGGGGTAAGGGAGTGAGCGTTTTGGTTTTGTAAACAGGATGTTTCTCTTTGTTCTTAAGTATACATTTGCAGTGTTCCATCAAAATCTGATAAAAACGGTAGGTATCTATAAAGAACATTGGAAATTAGGAGGGGTGGGGGTAGAAAGGAAGAGGGGTTGGGCTTCTGCAACCTAATTTAAACGCAATTGTTATGTATTTTTGAAGGTATACGTGTGGAAATTTTCTTCAGAATGAGATAG